>WHNR01000249.1:0-64554 GCA_009859135.1 Formica selysi
ATTCGACGTACTCTGTCATGAAAGCCTCGGTCGTGGAACGATTCAACGAACGTTAAAAGAACAATATGTGGAAAATGTTTACGCTTAATGGAAATTACAAGTGGATCGACGCGTTGTCCCGGCTCGTTGGAGAGTACAATGCGCGAGAACATCGCACTGTCGGTATGAGACCTATCGATTACCCCCGCGATCGCCGATAAACTTTTAAATACGGTATACAGCAACATAAAGATTGCGGCACCGGCAAGATTCAAAGTAGGCGATCCGGTACGCGTGAGTAAAGTCAAGACCATCTTTAAGAAAGGTTACACGCCCAAATTGGTCGACCGAAGTGTTTAAGATCGTTAAAGTGCAGAAAACTAATCCCGTGACCTATGTACTCAAAGATTCGCGCGGAAATCCCATCGCCGGCGGATTTTACGAATACGAGTTACAACGCGTTGCTAATCCCGACGTACATCTCGTGGAAAAGGTGATACGCAAAAAGGGTGACAAGGTTTATTTGAAATGGCTGGGATTTGATGCTACACACAACTCTTGGATAGATAAAATAATATATTATAAATATGTTAACAATAATACATAATAATATTATAAATATAAACAATATTGTATACATTATAAAATATACATATAAATTTACAATAAATATACATATAATTTATTTTTTCAATAAATATACTTAATTTTTATTTACAATAAATATACATGATTTTATTTACAATGGTATTTTGTAATGTCCCCACGGTAGCATGTTGGTGGTTTCGGGTACGATATACCGCTTGTCATCGTACGGACTTAGAGCAATTTTTGTCTCTCGAATGGTGTATACTTCGTGTGATTTAGATCTTATACAAGACTGCTGACGCGTCATTTCAATCTGTTCGTTCAAACACCGCGTGTAATCGTCGAACGTTATCGTTCTCGCGACGACGTTATTATTGACGCCTTTTACTTTTATCGTGTCTTTCTTACCATCTACTCGCAACGCGTACATTTTTGCCCAAGCCCGACGAATTCGGTCATGATGGCGCCATTATTCTCGTCCTTCATTAAACCCGGTATCTTTTTATTTCGCGAGCGGTATACCGTACACATTGTTCACCGCATAATCGCTGGTATCGAATCTGTCGACGTTGCGCTTTATATTCTCATATACGTCTTCACACTCTATGTGATATATGATACTGTCGGTGTCGGTGTACATGACTTTACATTTCTCTCGATACATAGGTACCATATAATCGTGGTGAAACTCGTACAAACATGTCTTGGATATGTAGAGTATACACATACCCACGTAGCTTGGTTTATTAAATTTAACCTCGAGATTGCGCAATTCAACGGCGATCAGATTCTCCGAAAACACGATTCTACTATGAAAATTTGGTTTTTGCGATCATCGCCTCTGCGCCATATCTTCCATCTCAATATGTCACGAGCTTAATATTAACATGATTGCGCACATTTTCCATCGTTTGCCAAATACCGGCATTATCATTAATTATATAAATTTTTTTCAAAAATCATTTTTCGCGAGTGTTCGGAATTGTGTATTGAGTTCGATATAACTGCGAAGCCATGGAGATTGCGAAAACTGTAATATTCGATGTATTTTTGTAACGCGAAGTCCGTGTCGCGTGCATTGCTGCAGGTTGCGTAATGATTACGTAACGTTCTATCATATAAGGTTGCGAGCAGCTTATCCTGCCGCATACCAGGTGGCTTGTCGCGTGTCGGGCAAAACGGTAGGTCGGTGTGCGCATCGTGAACACGTTGCGGATACTCGAGATCGACTTCAAGGATGTAGCCTATAGGCGAATCGAGCGCGATCGATGATGTATCAAAATCGGATACGTCGTCGACCCATCGAAAATCTGCATAGGGCAAGGGTTGACACATTTCCCAGCCGTACAAATTATTTACATCAAAGTACGTGAGATACGTTGAAGGTTTCGATGGATCGTACGATTGCATATACTTGTTATTAGCATGTGCGTATCTGTTGGAACATTGACTCAAACCACCGCGTATTCCGCGTTCGATAAATAAAACCATGTCGATATCCGTAAGTGATTCGAATGTAATATTCGTATGCTTCAACATGGCGTCCCACGTGTGTCCGGGAAGAGTATAGTAATAGGCGGGGTCGAGCCCATAACATTTAATACAACTCTCGCGGAAATTTTCAAAATGTCTCTGCTAATAATAAGACATCAATTTTGAGATACAAGTCGCTATATTCGCCCAGCGTTCGAATGGAGAACCGCTTCCAGACGTTCTCGGCGTGCGCGTAATCGCTCTCGGATATTGTGTCACCGGTCAAGGAACTGTAAAATGATTCGCGCTTGTGGTAAACACATATCTTGCAACCTGTCGACGCAGTCAATATATTCGTACCGGAAAGACGCCCTTCCGTGTTAATAAATTGAAATTGTCATTTCGATAAATTAGAAATTCAGATTTTTAAAATTTTGAGTTTGTCTTTATTCAAGAATGATGCCAATTTATCGAGACTAGCAGTGAGAAATTTATACGAATCGATAAAACGCAATTTAATATGATTTTTTATTTCTCTTCGCCAAGTTTAACATTTTTCGTAAACGATATATATTTTTCCTTTGTTATCGGAAGTAACTCGATTTTCCCTTCGAACGCTGTAGCTATTTCCTTTATAATAAAATGTGCGTCGTAACCGGATAAATTATGAAAAACTATTGGAATGCAAAAAGAATCTTGATAATTTAAATTGCAATTTGAATGCGCGGGACCTCTGTACCGCCCGGTCAGATGGCAATGATCGCGTACGCGTGTATCGTCTTGGACGAATGGTTTTTCGCATATGTGGCAATGCGTCGCGCTGTGAAATTTTTCCCATTCATCAGATGTTAAATTTACCATGGGGACATTAGCTGACAAAATTGTTTTTATACGCAGTGCTAAATTTTTAAGTTCTTCGACGAACCATGACATGCAATCGGTACCGCGACGAGAATGATACGCGGATAACGATTCGTCGTACGAACAATGTACATAATATGCTATGCTAAATACTTTGTGATGTTGGTAGTTTCTCTCTTCCTCCGTCTTCCCCAAAACGCACTCCAAGTCGGCGTATACGAAAGGAAGCCGCTCTTTCCGATTATAGTTGTTGAACGTGAAGCCACTTGTCCTTATCGCTCGGTAATCGGATAGCGCACTCGTTCATCTCTCGACAGTCCACCGTATGTGACTGTAATTTGTCATTCGATTCAAAGTAGTGCAAACATCTGTAAAAAGAAATACTTTTTATTTTTTTGTTCAAAGATTTCTGCAATATAATTTATTAAAATATATACGTACCGATCGCAGATATATTTTTGAACCATTATGTTTGCTCAATTGTGAGCTCACGGAGTCTGAATAGATCTTGATCCACGCGAAATGTCCAACGTTGTTGTCTTCCACGTACAGCAAGTTGACGTGTTTGTTCTTTTTAGTTCACTCAGACGTATCGGGACAATGTTCTTTTCCTCGATACTATATACATTGATTGAGATATTGTTGGCAAGTTCGAATTTTTTAATTTGGTTCACAGTCACTGGAAACTCAATGTCCTGGAGATTCAGCACTGTCGTATGATGAGGATACGAAGATTCCCCACCTACATCCCTTTTCAGCTGGATGTAGAGCGGCGACCACAGACCACGCGAAACACGCATTGTCTTTAGATTGCTCGTTGATCACCGCTCTCTTCATCATTATCGCCCGCGGTAATTTTATGTGACATCCCGCGCGCATAGGATTATATTTATTTATATTTACGATTAAATCGAGTATTCGCAATAATGCCCACCCGCTATCGGCGTTCCTGAAATTCTTCGAGCGATGCTAGAGTGGCTCGACAACGCGCCGCTCGTACCATTCGCGTAAATCTGTGTGCGAAAGAGTTTCAGTTTCTCGTATTGATACTTTTATTTGCGCGTTATCACCCGTCACAAATTCACCATTGAACAATGTATTAATTTTCACATTAAAGTGTTTTTCATCACAGTTTGCACGTGTTCGAGCACAATGTCTTTGGCATCCTCGAAAAATTGACGAGGCTCGATGCGATTATGATTTATAACCGCACCAGTCAATATGCGGCTCTCGAACGCCGTATCGATCTCTCGCCAAATCAATCCGTGTTGCCGCGTACTGCATTCTGCACCCGCAAAACGCCTGCGTAACGAGTTCTTCATCCCTCGAGTCGCGCAATTCGGGCAATCAGCGATTGTCGAATCCCGATCGATAATCGTGGACGTTTGATTCGGCTTTGCTCTTCCACCGATTCGATATATTCGTCGCATCGTTGCGCCCACGCAACGTACTCCTCGATCGAATTTACCCTTGCAGATTGCTCGGTCAGATTTCGTTCGGCACTGGTTTTCCGCCATATTTCCAGTTTTATGCCAAAAAATTTGCTACAAGATGCGCTTATTAGTAGCTCTTGTCTCGGAACTCTTGGCGAAAATACTGACAGGGTGGTGCCTCTTTACCATGATTTTATATTCTATCTTGATGTCTCTTTCTATCATGTGTATCAACTAAATCTTTATTTCGCGGTTTGTCACGTACATTTTGACTAATGTCGATTATTGCATTTTTTGTCGTCTAGAGATGATGTCATCTCAGCCAAGATGCATGGCAAAAGTTCAAATTACATGCTGCTGTCCAAGTATGTTAGTGCAATTTAACCATGAGGATTATCCTTATATTTCACGATTTTGTCATGTTTTGACACGCGCGTTTGAATTCTGATATCTAGGATGATGTCATCGCGAAGCAGCCGCACATCAGCGCTTAAAAAATTTATATTACGTTGCATTTTTGTGTGCATTTCGCTTCACGATTTTGTCATGTTTTGACACGCGCGTTTGAATTCTGATATCTGGGGTGATGTCATCGCGAAGCAACCGCACATCGGCGCTTGAAAATTTTATATTATGTTGCATTTTTTTGCGCATTCGGCTAAATCTCACACCTGGGGAGTGATGTCATCGCGAAGCAGCCGTACATCGGCGCTTGAATAGAAAAATTGAAAAATATCGCGTCGGCAATAATCCCCACCACATTGCAATTTTGCAACGCTAATACATATTTTAAATATGTTTAATACGTTCAGTATTGCATCGGCCACTTGTGTGAAAGGTTCATATAAAAATGTATCCCACTGAAGGAAGCCGCATGAATTATTACGTTCCGATTCAAGATGCTGATGAAACTTCACCGTGTAAGAAGAAGAAATGTAACAAGTAAGTTTTAATTAACTTAAAGAATTTTTATACTTTTTAAATATTTTTTTACACCTTTTAAATATTTATATAAATAATGTTGTTTTTACTCCCTAACATTTCATCCGAGCCTCGTCGTGCGGTTCGTATACTCGGAAGACGATACGCCTTAACCCCGACGTCATACAAATATTTGGACATTGGAATAAACGTTGGAGCTGTATCTTGCGTGGAATTGGTTCTCGGCGATAATCGGGGCAATCAAATAATATTGCCTTTTGAAACGTGGAAATCGCTAATGCAGAAACGTGTGGACATTGAACGGCTTCTACAATCGACTGAAATCCCATTGCGGATTCGAGATTTGACATTCGAAGTGGTTAAAATATCTGATGCGAATATTATAAAAATAGGATTATCCAATAATTCTTTATATATGAAACCGCCAACTCTATTCTATTTATTCGATTTTGAAAAATGCATAGATCATATGTATTACTAGTTATGTGAAAATACGCATATTGTAAATGAACAATTCAAAACAATTCGTAACTGTTTTACAACAGAATAATATCGCTAATGTATGGGACGCTGCAAAAGCAATACGTGAAAGTGATATGTTTAACAGCGAATCACTCATAGATTGCGAGTTATTGACATGTGCCGTAAATGATATTCTTCACGATGCTTGTAATAAATAAGTTATTTTACTATTTATCTGTGAATTTAATTATTTAACCCATCCTTGATGTATGAATAAAAACTGTGTAATAGATATGCACAGTCTGCAAAACTTAAATCTTTCTCTCGACATACTCTGCTTAAGATGTAGAAAAATGATGAGGTAGATGAGACGTGATACTCCAGTTAGAAGGAGACAAAAGATATGAAATTAAAATATATATAATCGAGAGGAGTGTGCAACGTTATAGTACGCAACCGTCTACGCCCTTACGACGATCTTAACAATATGTGTTATGGCTGACGAAGAAGTTATGGTTATTGATGATGACGAGGATGTCATTCTCGTAGATGACAACTTGATGGCATTTGAGAATTTGTTGGACGATTCATCAGACGAAGACCGCGTACTTTCGGAGGATTCCGATTACGATAGTGACTGCAGTATTGATATTACGGAGGACATAAAGCAACGTACTTTAAACCGAGTTGAAATAAATACTTTACGTGCGGTGAAAATGTGTTGTATATACTTTTATTATAAAAGTGACGTCAACGAAAAATTTTGCACATACTGTTTTATGCGAATTTCAGACTTATTTTCGAATATTCGTGTTGTGCGAGAACATGAAAGTGCAATTTATGACCTAATCCTGGATCGTCTTGCGCAGAGTGTAGAAAACCGCTGTATCAGATAATGCCCTGCAATATGTGCCCAATTTGCACTGTATAAGCTGGACAAAACTTGTGTTGTGATAAAGACGAATTGGAAATATGGAGAAACCCAAATATATTGCGCGATTAGAACAATATCTATGGGAGTTTTACATAGAGGTGGACTCGGCGTGTTCATGCGGGTTATGGGAAAGAACGTGCCTTGAATGTCTCGAGTGGTTGGAAGAACAGTATCGACTCGCGGTGTTACAACAGAGGCGCGGAATTCAATCGCTGTTTGGCAGAATCGCGCGACTTGAAAGTTTAAGACATTCGTTACGCAAACGTTACAAACCCATAGATGTCCGTGTCCCGGCGCTATCGACGAACACTCCTGTGACATCAATTGTACAAATGGTACAAGGCCGAGAAATCGGCTTGAAGAAATTTAATACAATAGATTTGGATCATCGTTTGAGAGATCATGAAGAAGTGATGTACAAGGAATGGGATTTTGATATATAAAACGCAGCTGACGTCTCGTTATGAACCGCATTGAAATACTCGAAGAATTAATTGTATCTATTTTTTACAAATTTTATAATATTTAAATTCTTATACTAATAAGACTTGTATTCTTCTGTTTCAGATGGAGCGCCATCATATTATTATTATCATTATTATTTATATGTTTGTATCTTTTTTATATTATTATTATTATTATTATTATTTTATTATTATTTTATTATTATTTTTAAACACACAGACACACACACACACATTGTATTACATACACAATTATTGAATAAATATTATTATTGTTAAAATATATTTTTATTCTCTTTTATTCTTCCCTTTTCCTCTTTCTTATCCCAGTATGCGAGTATCACATTTCAGTACGTGCTGTTAGATAGCGGCGTCAGCCATTTAATTAAAATATAGATGTTACATTTCAGTACATGAGCATTATGTCCGTCACAATGTGTCTGACAACGAGTGAGGTACGTTTAAAAAGTGAAGTGAAGAAATATTTCGAAATGTTTCGCAATAATCTGGTAAGTAGTGTTCATTGTCTTTGTGTGCGACATTATATGTGATGTATATTAATTATTAATATATTTCAGTTTGTGATTATCGATGTTATCCATCGGCGGTACATGCGGTGGGTCCGCGGAGAAATGCGGTGGGCGCACGCCAATTTGTGGGGCGATACGCGAGGGGCCCACGAGTGGGCATGCGTGCACCCTACGCAATATGAAGATATCTTTTATTTGAAACCGCTTTTCGGCTTGGAGCCGTACGAAGAAGAGGAGAATTGGGAGACGGAGGAAGAGGTGTGGGAGGAGGAAGAAAATTGGGAAGAAGAGGAGGATTGGGACGAGGATTGGAAGGAAGAGCTTGCGGCTCCAGGAGGATAATGTAAATATCTTCTTTTTTAAAATTTATATTAGATTTATAAAAATTAAATTAATATACTAACAAGATATGTATTTTTCTGTTTCAGAAGGAGCGCCATCATATTATTATAATTATTATTATTATTATTTTTATTTTTATTATTTTTATTATTTTTATTATATTTTAATACACACACACACACACACACACACACACACACACATTTGTATGATATATACAATTTTTAAATAAATATTTTTATTATTATATTAAAAAATGTCTATTATTTCTGTGCCTTCTTCTTTCCTTTTCCCACACGCGTGCATGCCTCGCATTATATCTCTCTCTTTCTCCCGCGAATGTCATCCTTTTCCCACGCCAATGCTGACGCCATCCTTCTCCTACACGCGTGCATGCCTCGCGCTATCTCTCTCACACCGCCTTGCGAACGCCGTATCATCCACGTGCATGCTTCGCGCTATCTCTCTCTCTCCCAAGTGCATGCTTCGCGCTATCTCTCTCCCAAGTGCATGCCTCGCGCCATCTCTCTCCAACGTGCATGCAAACGCTATCCTTGTCTTACGCTCATATGGATGCCTCGCGCCATCTCTCTCCAACGTGCATGCAAACGCTATCCTTGTCTTACACTCATATGGACGCCTCGCGCTATCCTTCTCCCACGCCTCCTCGCGGCATCGTACCTTCGCGTTCCCTCTTCCCCGCGGGTCCCTCGCCTATCGGTTTTGCCGCGATCCCCCTCTTCCCCGCGGGTCCCTCACCTGTCGGTTTCGCCGCGGGTCTCCCTCCCCCCCCCTCTCCGCGGACCCCTTGCCTACCGGTTAGGTTAGCGGGTCCCTCGCCTATCGGTTAGGACGCGGTCCCCCTCCCCCTCTCCGCGGACCCCTCGCCCTTCGGTTTTGCCGCGGTCCCCGCGTGACGTCTTACCCCCCGCGCTGATTTCCCGGCGCCCCTCACCCCCCTCAGAGGACCGGGGTTAGAACTCTCCTATATACCCTACTCGCTCTCATCGCGGCGCGCCCGCGTCGGAAGCGCATCGTGCATAAACACGCCTCTGAAGTGAGGCACGCGCGAGAGTATCGCCGCGCGATTTAACTGTTCGTTCGTCGTTACTCCGACGGATGGGAGGATCCCTAGCGTCTGTTTACGCGAAGTTTTTTTTTAGCGCTTCCTCTTCTTCTCGTCGCAAACGCGCCACTTCCGTGCTTGTACGGCGCGAGGTATGAACCACGACCCTCCATCGCGCGATCGTGACGTTGCAGTTTCTCCAACTGTCGTAGCGCCGCTTTGCTATCGTTCACCGCTTTCGCGATTCCCGCTGCTCCTGCGGCTAAAGAACCGAGGGCTCCCAATAACTACAGCAGGGGCAAAAAGCCGCCGCGTTTCGCTATCGGAAGCGTTCTTTTCCTTGTAGCGGTCGTTCTCTCTCTTCTTGCTCTTCTTTCTCTTGGTTCTCGTCGCACCCATTCCGAGTTTCGTCTTCGATTTCATAGCCATCCATACGGTCGTCGCGGCGGCTCTCTCGCCGAAAGTCGAGTCTCTCGCCGCGACGCGCGCTCTCTCGGCGAGCGCGCGGTCGGCGACGTGTCCATCGGCGAGCTCGCCGCTTCGCGAGTATGCGACGTCGTGCTCGCGGCAGGCCGCGTCCAGAGGATTGATGCCTCGATCGCCTCGCGCGAGTTGTTTCGCGAGACGGGTACCCGGCCCGCAAAATTGATATCCGGGTATGTGTAATTCGAAGGGGAGCGCGTTTATCGCTCCGTTCAATAAGCCGGCGCCGCCGATATCATCGATCACGCTTACCGCCGCTTCGCGAATTGCATTCGCCGCAATCTTTAACGAGCGGCGCCGGGCCGTCGATGTGCGTTCGTTGCCAGGGACGATTGTAATGCTCTAGGCATCGACGGTAGCGCCGCAACTCCGGATCCACTCTTATATATTCGGGCAGTTTCTCCCACAATCGTTCTACGTAGCAACCGAAGTGCTTTAGCAAGATTACCTTCGGGATAAACCGCAACTGATCGGTGGTGAAATCGAGAATATCGTCGCCATCTACTAGTAGGATAAACATCTCGATTCACCGCGCGCGATTCGCTACTGCGCGATCAACGACGACCTAGTCGTATATAAATAAAAAGGTCTCGCCCCGCTTCGCGCAAGCGTACCGCGCACGCGCGCGGCAAGAGGGATGCGCTTCGTGTGGCAGCCGATCGCGATAAGGGTGACGAACCTCGACGGTAGGGGTAGGGCGCGACCGTCGGAGGAAGCGCGCAGACACTGTCGTCTATTACTGAGCGCTATTCGCTGCGTCATTTGCGGCCCCTCTAGTTGCGGTAAGACGAACGCGCTGATAATTTTTTGCTGGAGAGCTCGCACGGCGTATGCTTCAAGAACGTTTACGTTTACTCGAAGTCGTTGCAGCAGCCTAAATATCTGTATTTAGAGAATTTATTGACGCCGATGGAAGATATAGGTTATTTCACATTTTCCAATAACTCCGACGTTATTCCACCGAGCGAAGCGCTCCCAAATTCGATATTCGTGTTCGACGACGTAGCGTGCGACAAACAGGATACTATCAGGGAGTACTTCGCAGATGACACCCGTTTGGACACGGAACGGTTGGACACCTCTCGATTGGACACGCATTATTGGACACGGAACGATTGGACATTGCACGATTGGACACAGAATTATTGGACACCGCACAATTGGACCCGCACACTGCACGATTGGACACTGCACGATTGGACACCGCACGATTGGACACTGCACGAATGGACATCGCATTATTGGACACTGCACGATTGGACACCGCACGATTGGACACTGCACGATTGGACACCGCACGATTGGACACTGCACGATTGGACACCACACGATTGGACACTGCACGGTTGGACACCGCATCATTGGACACTGCACGATTGGACACCGCACGATTGGACACTGCACGATTGGACACCGCATTATTGGACATTGCACGATTGGACACCGCACGATTGAACACTGCACGATTGGACACAGTGGGTTCCGCCCCCACCCCCTTCGGGGGGGCTCCAATATCAAAAAACTAGACACATAAGTTTGCGTTGAACCTCGCTTCGCGTGGAAAGTTGTAAACCTATGTGGAACCTTACTACCCATTAAAAAGTATATGCGTGGAGGCAGTATGTTCCGACCCCCCTACGGGGGAGCTCCACTTCCGGAAGATATAACCTAACCCATACCTATTTTTGATTTAAAACTAAAATTTATGCTTCTGCTTGTGCCCTCTTTATGCATAATTACCGGTGTCCAATCGTGCGGTGTCCAATCGTGCGGTGTCCAATCGTACGGTGTCCAATCGTGCGGTGTCCAATCGTGCGGTGTCCAATCGTGCGGTGTCCAATCGTGCAGTGTGCGTGTCCAATTGTGCTGTGTCCAATCGTGCGGTGTCCAATAATTCTGTGTCCAATCGTGCAGTGTCCAATCGTTCCGTGCCCAATACTACGTGTCCAATCGAGCGGTGTCCAACCGTTCCGTGTCCAAACGGGATACGCCCGCACTTCGCTATGGATCGACACTCGAACGTCGATTGCTTCTATTTGTGCCAAACGTACGCTAAAATACCAAAGCAGTTGATTCGATATAATGCGAATCTGTTGATTCTCTTTAAACAGGACGGTACTAATTTGCGTCACGCGTATAACGCTCACGTGAACACGGATATGTCGTACGAGAATTTTCACGCGCTGTGTCGCGCGTGTTGGCGGTACAGGTATGGTTTCCTAGTGATCGACAAAGATAGCGCGCTTCGCGCCGGCAAGTACAGACGAGGGTTTAACGACTTCGCCGTACCGTAGAGCGATCAGTCGTCGCGAATACGTCGAACGCGTCGATCGCTCTCGCCCGCGAGCGAGAAGAATAGATCCGTTAATCGCGATGACCGCGACGGATATCGGCGAACGAGAGAAGACGACGAGAAAGATCGCTAAGACGCGCGCGTCGATTCATAAAAAACACAGAACGTTGAAGATCGGCAAAATGGAGAACGAGATCGCGATGGAGAGCCGTTTCAAGCCGATCTTCGAACCGCTGCGGCACATCGCCGAACGCGCCGAGCGAGACGAGATCGAGCGAGACGAGATCAAACGCGAGACGATAAAACGAGACTCGATCGACGCCCGCGACGACGAGCGTCGAGGAAAAATGGAAGGAGGAAGCGCTGACTCCCGCTTGGAAAAAACCTAAGGTGAAACGAATACGAGCGCGACGACGATTGGACGCCGTCTCTACTCCGTTAAACGAGTATCCCGCCAAGAGAGATCCATTCGCACGGGACGAAACCGAGGGGGAAGCGTTCGAACCCGAGAATCTCGAGTTGCCCTCGACTTTCGAAATGCCTGTTAGGCGAACTCCGTGAACTTCTCAAGGTCGCGAAATGCCGCACGGTCGGCTAGGACCGTTGGGGCGAAAGTACATGGGGGCTCTTCTCGGCGGGGAAGCGCCGAACGAGATCGATCACGTTTACGGGGAGAAGGAGAACAGGGATTCATCCCCTGAACCCTCAATGTGGATGGAATGATGAGGGCGGGCCACCATTCGTTTGGACACCGTTATTTGCCCACCGTTCGTTTGGACATCGTTCATTTGCCCACCGTTCGTTTGACCACCGTTTATTTGCCCATCGTTCGTTTGGACACCGTTCATTTGCCCACCGTTCGTTTGGACACCGTTCATTTGCCCACCGTTCGTTTGGACACCGTTCATTTGCCCACCGCACAATTCTTGGATAAATAAAACGGCTGTATTATGATAAAAATGTATTTTTATTAAATAAAACTACATATATTAAACAAAATTATTCGTTAGAAAAATAAAAATTATCGCGGATTTTTCGCGCCGTCCTTCTCACGCGTTATCTCTCTGGCGTTCCATACGGGTTCTTTCTCGCGCTCCATACAGATACTTTCTCGCGCCGCTACGCGGACACCATATCCTGCGTTCTCTCTTTCGCGTTTCATACAGACTCTTTCTCACGCTCTATGTGAATTCTTTGTCGCGCCGCTACGCGAACATCGTATCTCGCGTTAACCTTTTCTCGCGTTGCTCGATATAAAATGCTTCCGAGAGCATAATAGAAAGATCGTGGAAATTTCCAGTCTGTCCTATTTGCAACGAATCTTGATGCAGATTGGGCAAGCTACTTGTTCGAAACCGAACTAATAGAAATTAACTAATAGCCTTAGCCGCGATAACGATCGCTACAATAAAGCGCGGATTAATCGCGCTCGAAATTTGGCGCGTCAGCAGCCATCTAACGCGTCGCGCGGCGCGCGACAAATAGGAGCGCGCTCCAACAACCGCGCTCAGCGAATCGCGCCAGGCCCGTGGCATTGCTCGTGTCGTTCGAAGCGGGCCACGCAGCGGTCACTCGGGAGAGCCTGAAACGACAAACAAATTGCAATAACAACGTTCAAATTTTAACTAATCATCGAAAATAACAACCGACGCGATTTTTGAGACAAACACGTAGAAACTTCGAGAACACTAAAAGGAACGTTTGTATAAAAGCTCTCTCGGGGAACCGCCGGGCGCACTCGATCGAGATTTATCCGAGACAGTGTGTGATTTCTTTGTACGGAGACGTTCGATAGCAAGAGTTAAAGTAGCTCGCTTTTCTTTTGCTAACCATCGCTTGTGGTTCGCGAATTCACGCGTCTTCGAGAATATTCGTAGCTCGCGAATATTCGTTACAAAATATTATCCGTCGCTCGCGGATTTGTTCTGTCGCTCGCGGAGTTTACCGTCGCTCGCGGTAATCGCTCTTGCAAGTTCGGTCGACCGCCGAAGTTAAACCGAGAATAAAATAGACGGCTATTTTATTAGTCCGAACTGTATATTTATTGATTTTAATAAATTGTCTGCTTTTCTACAAAACCGATTTCGTGTCCGTTGCTCACGCGTTCGAGCTCCCGGTTTCACTCGCGCACACTACTCTAGCTCAAGATTTGCGAATAAATCTTCAGCGAGAATGGAAAGTTATTCTAGCTCATGGCGCTAAAGATTTATTCGCAAATCTTTGAGCTAGAGTGCTTCCCCAAGAGCTGCATCAAGATTCGTTGCAAATAGAACTGATCGGAAGTTACCACAATTTTTTATAATGTGAAAATACTCGAAAAAACTCGCGCGTCTTTTCGCGAGTATTTTACACCTTTGCGTATCCCGCCTTTGTTATTTTTCTTTCTCGGAGTATTTTATTAAAGTCAACTATATTAAACGCGAATAATATTTATCGTATTCTCCGATATACAAATTATATTATTTATAACTACATACCCTATGTCCATCATATAGACCTGATGAACGAACTATGCAATATTTGTATATGTTTTTTATTCACTGAGACAGGCTGAATCGTATCAAAACATTGTATTCGCCATGTATCAACAGGTTTATAATCTGATGAACCATGACATGCAATCGGTATTGCGACGAGAATGATACGTGAATAATGGATCGTCGTACGAGCAGTGTACATAGGAAATTTCGGTAGCGCCGGTGGGCGGTCCTTCGGCGAGATGCGCAATCTTTTCCTCGACTCGGAAACGTTGGGATTCGACAACGTGGGTAAAAATACCATAGCCTATATTATTTAGACAATAACGTATGTTATTATTTATACAATAACCTATGTTATTATTTATAAAATAAACTGTTATTTTATACTAACAATAAACTATCAAAGTTTAAACGTTTTAAGAAGCATCCTCGAGAGCGCGATGGATAAAATGGCGAACGCGCGTCTCGCGAAATGATAAAACACTCGCGAAGAAACGCATGATCTCGCGAGTTCGATTCCGCGTTTGTTCGTAAATATTCTCGCGAGACCCGCGCCCGTTATTCTCAGCTATCGCGCTCTCGGAGTATTCTGTTAAGATAAATTGTATTAAACGCGAATAGTATTTATTACATTTCCTGATATACAACGTTTTTCGCTCTTTACAGCGGTATTGTATAATGCCCCCACGGTAAAATATCCATAGTTCCGGATATTACGTATCGCTTGTCGTCGTGCGGACTGAGCGCGACCTTCGACTCCGACACCGTATACACCTCGTGTAACTTGGACCTTACGTAGGACTGTTCGCCCCTCGCGCCTCATATCGATCCTTCGTCGAAGACAGCGCGCGTAATCGTCGAACGTTATCGTTCTCGCGACGATGCCGCACAGTGGGGCCACAAGACATGCGTTGTTTCAAAAAAGTCTAGAGCTCTTGGTTTTTAAGCAATCTTGACGTTTTTTTTAAATTATCGTCTTGAAATTTGCAAAAGATCCCTCGTGGCCGATTAAAAAAAAATTGTTACTAATTAGTAAAACATATAAACACAAGAACCTTTTCCTGAAAATAAACTGTGACTGCCGGACAATTGCATACAACTTATTTAAATGGATTGATAAATATTTCTGAAGTATATATGTGTGTGTATGTGTGTGTATGTGTGTGCGTGTGCGTGTCGTACGTGTACATACATACATACATACAGGGTGTTCTGGAACAACCTTCCGTCCGTGAAATGACGTATTCCTGATACAATTCTAAGACGATTTTTCCTTTACCAAAATTTGAATTGAAGCGTAATTTTTGAGTTATAAGCAAAAATAGTTAGCAAATCACGCGTCGAGTACAGAAGGCAGGCAGGAGCGGCACGGCGCGACGCGAGCGCCTGGCACAGCTGACCGTCTGATTACCACCGCATGAGTCGCTAACTATTTTATCTTACAACATAAAATTATGCTTTAAATAAAATTTTGGTAAAGAAGAAAATATCTCAGAATTATGTCAAGAATACGTGTTTCTTAAAATAACGTCACTTTAACAAAAGTTGTTGCGGATCGCCGGCCGTCGGACACTGCAATCAGCTGATTGCTAACGCGATGTGTGTATGGCGGAGTGTATGTGCGTAAAAGAAAGAGAGAGAGAGAGAGAGAGAGTGTGAGGAAGGGAAACAGGGAGAGACGTTTATACACACGCACGCACATACGCATACACTTTTTTCTCGCTCTCTTTCTCTCTTTTACACAACACTCATACACTCTCTCATTCAGTCACTCATTCACTCACTTACTCACTCACCTGTTCACTCACCTGCTCACTCACAGCGAATCTTCATGTTACGTATTGTTAACTGCTGCACGGTTATTATTATTTAGCGACGGACCGCGGAGACTGCGCGACCACATTGTTACGTTGCCTAGCGCCGCCGAGAAACGCGACATGTACCCGACATGTAGCGACATGCAAGTTACGACGTGCGCGTGGCGCGTGATCGATGCGAGATAAGACGAACGATCTTCTAAAACCTTCGCATTGCGAATGCGATAGAAAACATGAAACGTATAATGACGTATTTAAAAAAATTAATTATTTATCATAATTAATAACTATTTCTAATTATAATAAATAATTATTATTTTAAAAAGCATGTATTATACATTATTACGTTTTCGAAATTATTGCATTTACGATGCGAAGGTTTCAGTCAATCGCAAGATCGCAAGAATAATGTAATTAATAAATTACATTTGGGAAAATTTATTTTTATTCTGCTCAAATCAGATGTTCCAACGTTAAAATATATTGGTCGCTCTGAAAAGAGCGGATTGTTTAAAAAAAAATTTTAGAGCAAATGCTCGAAATGCCCGCCGTCCATTCTAACGCAAGCTCTCATGCGTTTTAATAAATTTCTTTCGACGTTCTGCATTATTTCTTCGTCGATATCCCAAATAGAATGTCGTAATCTTGTCTCTAGCTCTTCGATATTTTCAGGAAGCGTTTTATAAATTACTTCCTTACAATATCCCCATAGGAAAAAATCAAGGGGGTTGAGATCCGGAGATCTTGCGGGCCAACGTATCGGGCCGCACCGACCCATCTAGCGTCCGGGAAAATGCTCGTTTAAATAATTCGAAACGATCCTGGCGTTGTGCGGCCCAGCACCGTCTTGTTGAAAGATAATTTCGTTTCTTTCAAATAATGGCACATCTTCTAGAAAATCTGGTAGATTTTCTGTTAAAAAATCGACGTAACTTCTTCCAGTTAAAACATCTGGAAGAATAACTGGACCAAGTATTTCAGTGCCCATTATTCCAGCCCACACATTAATCTTCCAACGGGTTTGAAAATTTCGAAGTCGTGTGACATGGGGATTTTCCTCGCTCCAAAAGTGCATATTATGCACATTAAAAATTCCTTCCTGTGTGAATAGCGATTCATCGCTGAATATCACACGAGAGGAATATCTAGGATCTCGATCGATATTTCGCAGAAAATTTTCGCAAAACGTTCGTCTTGCGGGGTAATCTGCTGGTCGTAAATGTTGCACGCGTGTATAATGAAACGCGTGCAACTTTTCTTCTTTTAATATTCTTTGTACGGTTGTACAAGATAAGTCATTTTCTCGAGCAACTACCCGAATGCTCGTTTCGGGATTATCCTCAAAAGCACGTACGACTCTCTCCGTGTTCCGTACATTTCTAATGTAACGATCTCTCCCAGTGTCCTGTTTGTTCGGCAGGACACTGCCAGTATCGTACAGTCTTTGAGCTGCTGCAAGTATCACATGACCATTGTAATACCGGGGGCGCGCGCACTCCCGATACGACCGTGAGCGCGCCGCCCGCCGGCCACAGCGCGTGATAACACGTGATTGGTCGCGATAATACGCACCCCGTGTGCGCAGCCCCGGCTGGCCCACAGGTCTCGATTCTGGATCGCGACGATCCGGGATCAGAGTCTGATCATTAGACTGGCGTAAGCTTGCGTGCAAATCGAAGCGTGAGCGATAGGACCGTTTTGAGAGAGCCATTTTTCGAGAGCGAGTTGCGGCGTGAGCGGTCGAGGAGGGCTCCAGCGATCGAAGGACGGACCCGGGCGAGAGGACGTCGACGTCGCCAACCCCGTGCAACCACCCCGAGAGGAAGGGTACCGGTGAGGTTGTCCTTCGCGATATTCGCGACTCGCGATCGCGCCCGGAACCGTTTCGTTCTGTCGTCGTCGCCGTGAATTCGTACTTTGGTGTACGGGCTAAGCCCGATTCTTTAGTATAGATTTTCGCGTCACGGCCACGTCGTCACACGATTGGAGCCCCGGAGCCTCGAAAGTATCGGTTTCCGCGGATCGAGACATTACCTCGCGTTTTTAATGAACCGTGTGTCGTCTCTCTGGAGATTCGGATTCCGTAGATTATATTTGCGTTGGTTCTCGCACGTCTAGCGTTTAAGTCTCGTTCGTGCTGTATGCCGGTCGTTGGAGTGTGAATGTGATTCGCGTCAATTTGTTATATTACTTTTGTCTTTCGTTTGTGAATCTTCGCGTATAAACTTTGCGTGCACGTCCAGTGCAACTTTCCTTCACGATTATTGTACGGGTTACGTGAGAGTGTGAATCGCGTAAATTCGACGTATTATGTCGGTTGTAAAGCACCGCGTCTCGAAATTGTGAGCGTCGTTTTGTGAGAGTTTCCTCGCGATTCTTGCATGAATTGCGTGCGTGTGTGCCGAGTATTCGATTCTGCGTAACAGGTCTGTCCGAAATCGAAGCATGTCCGCGTTGTATTAATTGTCTGTTAATCTTAAGTTGCGTATTAATAATTTAGCGGTAATAGCGGGCGATAAGGTCGCCATTGGCGAGGTGATATCGAAAATTGGTTCGGGCTTGCGCCCGAATTATAGAAGAACGCAATAATCAATCTTATCGCAGTGCGAGGCGTAATTCAAGCCGAGCGAACATTCCGGCCGATATAACGGGTCGGTCTCGGCGTACGCACTCCGGGGTTTCGCGCCCATTACTATTCTCGAGGAGCTGCGGTTCCCCCTATTATAATAAATCTGTTAATTTCCCTGTTTAATTTACGAGTTTCTTTCCAGTTGTGTTTGTCGTTTTCGTACTTGTCGTCTCTTGCACAACTTCTCGCGTTAGATCAACACTCGCCCTGCCCCTCTACCGTTAGGCGAGCTAGTCACCCCGTGGCGAATTCCGGCAATTTCTTTCGCGTCTATTTCGCGCTTATTTCGTGTGTCTCGCGAATTGATACGTGAAAGATCGTATTTGGCGCCCAAGTTCGATTCTCGCGATTATCTCTCGGATCTTGTCACGGTACGCGCGGAACTCCTAACATCCTGTTCCCACCTGGCGCGTGGATCTTTTTCTCCGTTTTCCCGTTTTTGTCAACGACCATTCCGCATCTCCCGTTCGGCGAATTAGCTCCTGTTGGTCGGCGCAATTTACACCCGCGCGACGGAAAGAACGAGTCGGCGGCCGCGTTTATCGCTCAGCCGCGAGGCGGTAGGAGAAGTCGTCGCAGTATATATATATATATATATATATATGTTTGGGAATAGTATTTTAGCGGGACCAAAAAAATTGTATGAATTTTTTAGTATACATAGCTTTACATTGGTTTATATACGTGTACATTAGACAAATTGTTTTGATGTATATGACATAAAAAGAGTTATTGCAGAAAATAAGTGTGTGTCAGATAAAGTATTATAATGGTACCTTAATATACATGTATTGTATATTAGCAGTACCACAAAAAGATATGATTTAATTTTTGCAGTACTAGGAAAATTGTTCAAAGTTTTAATATACATAGATTTATATTAGTCTAAATTAGTGCATATATATATATATTTATATAGGAAATACTTCTAATATATATAAAATATGAAAGAAGTTATTTAAAAAATAGATCTTAAAAGTAAGATATTCTTCTCTAGTGATTTTATTTAATAATCGCGTATTACGCACATACACATACATACAAAAGATTAATTCAATTTTCTTGCGGAACTAAGAATATTATCCGAGATTTTTAGTAAACAGGGTGTCTGGTAATAATCGTTTAAGCTTTCGCGTGCAGGTAGAGCGAATTAAATAGAGAAGAAAAATCGTGTATCATTTATGATTTTCGCAATAATAAAAGATAAAGAACTTTTTTTACTCAGTTTAACCCATCCTACCTGCACATGAAAGGAGATTCAGTTATTACCGGATACTGTATATATATATATGTATATATACAGGAGACATCTTGTATATTATATGTAAATAATGTGTATAATTTAATTGTAAAGTTCAAGTTTTATTTTAAAAAAAACATGGGAAAATTATTCTTCTAATTATTTTTCAATTTTTATTTTTCCTAAATGTAAATAAAAAATTATATAAAAAAAAGAGCGTATGTGAATGTGTATGTTGAAGGAAAGGAATGAATATAAACATTTTCTGTACATATATAATTATATATATTATATTTATTATTTATTTTATTAATTATTTGTGAACAATTTTTTCCGATATTTAAACGTAATTACATACATTTAAAAATAATTCTACTTAAAAACAAATCAAATATATAAGTAACTTTAAATGTAACTTAAATAATATATAAGTAACTTTAAATCAAATACATAAATAATTTTAAATGTATGATTATGATATAAACCAAACGTATACTTTTAGATATTTAATATAATTATGATTATCATTATTTCAGAATCAAAATAATAATTGTACTCTCTCTTTCTCTTCTCCTCTTCACTTTCTTTTTTACAAACATAATAATTATTATTTATGTTGAACTATATTTTCTAAATACTACATTTATAGTAAAAGATATTGCACATACTTTTCTTAAATATGTATTTCAAATAAAAATTAAAAATATTGATTTGAGAGAGTGAGATATATAAATAATAATACGTATAATATTATTACGCATATATGACTTATTATCACAAACTTACACAAGGAATATTCACGATTACATCTACTCACGATTACAATATTACATCTACTTTCGAAAGATGTATATATTTCTGAGAAATGTTAACCGAGACAAGTTTAACAATTATATAACATTAACGCCTTAAATGAAATGTACAAAAAATCGGGGATCGAATTTTAGACGAAATATAGGTCTATGAAAAATATATTGAAATGTACATATTATTGCTGAATGTCTAGTTTCTGTTTTGATTAAAAATTTTATAATACGCGTTTTTTATATTATAGTATTTCACTTGTATTTTTATTAATCCAATGCGGACTATCCCGAAAGGGACTCCCAGCACCCACTGAATTAATAAAAATATATACTTTGCACTTGTATTTTTATTAATCCAGTGCGGACTATCCCAAAAGGGACTCCCAGCACCCACCGAGTTAATAAAAATACATATTATCCACTTGTATTTTTATTAATCCAATGCGGACTATCCCGAAAGGGACTCCCAGCACCCACCGAATTAATAAAAATATATACTTTGCACTTGTATTTTTATTAATCCAGTGCGGACTATCCCAAAAGGGACTCCCAGCACCCACCGAGTTAATAAAAATACATACTATCCACTTGTATTTTTATTAATCCAATGCGGACTATCCCGAAAGGGACTCCCAGCACCCACTGAATTAATAAAAATATATACTTTGCACTTGTATTTTTATTAATCCAGTGCGGACTATCCCAAAAGGGACTCCCAGCACCCACCGAGTTAATAAAAATACATATTATCCACTTGTATTTTTATTAATCCAATGCGGACTATCCCGAAAGGGACTCCCAGCACCCACCGAATTAATAAAAATATATACTTTGCACTTGTATTTTTATTAATCCAGTGCGGACTATCCCAAAAGGGACTCCCAGCACCCACCGAGTTAATAAAAATACATACTATCCACTTGTATTTTTATTAATCCAATGCGGACTATCCCGGAAGGGACTCCCAGCACCCACCGAGTTAATAAAAATACATATTATGCACTTGTATTTTTATCAATCCAGTGCGGACTACCCCAGAAGGGACTCCCAGCACTCACCGAATTAATAAAAATACAAGTGTATAATATAACGCAGAAATATTTGAGACGGCAAATTTGGGACTGTGATGTATACATATATGTATATATATCGAAATTATCTCGGATAACACTTCTCAAAAATATATACATCTTTTGAAAGTAGACGTAAGTAGACTTTGCGAGTATTCCTTAGATTTTTTTGAATACGATTATTATTTACTTTAGATACTATGTTTTGTACCACATACAAATATTGCACCTACACATCTTATGTCACATATCTTATGTGTATGTATCTTAAATATATGTAATTATTATTATTCAATTTGTACTGTTTTGTATTATAGTTTATATTAAGAATGTAATTTTTTTTAAACGAATGTACGTTTAAAAAAATTACATTCTTAATTAGAACGTATTTAGAAATAACATAATATATTGCAGTCAAACTTATAAAAAATTACTTATGAAATACTACTACATATTTTATTCTCTTTATATTTATATTATAAATACTAATAGTACGACTTTATAAAAAAAATATTTATGCTTTATCAAATGTCAAATTACGTTTTTGATTATGTAACCACGTTTTAATTGTAGCCACATTTCGTTCTTTTAATATACGAGGATGCTTTTTAATGAGGTCCCCAATTTGATTAAATGTAGGTAATTTTGCGTCGCTCTTTTTTAAATAATATCCAAAGGCATCAAGAACAATTCGTTTTTCATCACTGCTCCATCGTGTACGATTAGTAGGAATCACTGGAAATATAAGAAATAAAAATTCTTAAATATTTATGCAATTTTTAAATAATTTATGACAAATTTTCATTGCATATA
Organism: Formica selysi; assembly: GCA_009859135.1. Lineage (NCBI taxonomy): Eukaryota > Metazoa > Arthropoda > Insecta > Hymenoptera > Formicidae > Formica > Formica selysi. The sequence continues at coordinate 22,706 of WHNR01000249.1, forward strand.
TGTATTAATATTTTAGATAACAATTTATAAAAAATCGCTTTGTAAATTTTGTTTAACTCGCGCACTATCTTTTAGAATGATTAATTTTTTATTATTTTTTACTATACTACACAACAGTGCTGGGATTTACTTGCAACTTTCGGCCGGATTTCTTGACTCACGCCTACTGCTCCCCTCTTACTGCTCGGGTCTTAGCAACGCAGCGCCGGACGCACGTAACTAAGGAGCGCGTCACTTAGTCTCAGGAACGTGCGTATCACAAATGTAATATTGCAATACTCTAGTAGCAAAAGTTCCCATTAAAATTTGATATTTTATTTTGTATTAATAATAAAAATAATTATTATTCTATTATTAATACAAAATAAAATATTAAATAGAAAATTTTAGTGAGAACTTTTGCTACTAGAGTATTGCGCTATTACATTGATACGCACGTTCCTGAGACTAAGTGACGCGCTCCTTAGTTACGAGCGTCCGGCGTTGCGTTGCTAAGACCCGAGTAGTAAGAGGGGAGCAGTAGACGTGAGTCACGAAATCCGGCCGAAAGTTGCAAGTAAATCCCAGCACTGTTATACAATCTTTTAATTTTAGTTTTCGAGATCATTGTTTAGTTCTTTGTGTGTGTGTGTGTGTGTGTGTGATTTTATATAAAGTATCACAATTCAAAAATTTTATGTTCCAATAAAAGATTCTACGATTATACATATATAATACATATATGTGTATATATTTTTTGTTTTGTTTACGAATAAAGATATATACATTTTATAACATTTTAAAAAATGTATATCTACCTTTTCTCTTTGTTGCTTGCGCCTTTTTCTTTTTGCAAATAATTTGCTTATTTACACTTCTTATATTTTCTTCATTTTCTGTATCATTATCCGAATAACTAATCTCGGTTGAGGCATTAGTTCCATTTGAATCTATAATAAGTATAGGCATATATTGCAAAACTTATAAAATAAGATTAAAACATATTTCTATTTTTTTTTTATATGCTTTCATTTTTAAAAGGAATAGCTATACACAAATATTATTTCTTTGCGATTTGCTTTTAAAAATCCGTGGTGATAATAGTTTAAAGTTAAAATGAAAATTGATTTTTCAAAGAAAAAATTACATATTAATTACTATGTAAATTAATATGTAATTTTTTTTTTGAAAAATCAATTTTCATTCTAACTTTAAACTATTATCACCACGGATTAAATGTTTATAATCAAGAATTAGAGAAAGAGAAAAAAGAGAATGCCATACAAAAATAATTACAAAAATTTGTTAAATAAAATAAAATAATTTTAAAAATATATTAAATAATTTACTGATAAAAGCAATATCTAATTTATATTTATATTTCAATTTTAATTTATATTTATATAGTGTATATTAATTTTGTTCCATAAACGTAAGAAACACAAACCTCTTAATGAATTTTGTTGCAAAACGTGATTTATTTCATTAATTTGAATTCTATTGCTAGCTTCGTTATTTTGAGTTTGTTCTAAGATTTCAAATTCATTTTCATCATCATTAATATCATTGTTATTTATATCGAACTCTGAGCATCTAGAATCTGAAGAATCATCTGAATTATCATCTTCATCTCGATCAACTCCTTGTGCTGCTTCTAAATACTGTGATATTTCTAAAATTTCTTTTTCTATAACAGGTTGTCTGTAATGAACTAAGTGTATTTTATCAGCATGACCCATGAAATTTGCGAGTGATGTGATTTCATTCTCCGATAAATTGTAATTAATGCACATTGTCGCTATATGTTTCCGTAACTCAGTTGCACGCAAAGTTTCAGGATTTTCAGCACCGCACTCTACTGCGTATTGTCGCAACAAATCACATGCCAAGAGATATCTGTATTTATTTTTTATAAGAGAAGGAAGACCAAATAAATATGGATTATTTGATGAAACTTTCGCAGCTTTTCTGTGTTTTAATATCATATCAATACAATCTCTTAATTCTCCTGTTAATAGAACTGGTACTGTTCGTCCAAGTTTACCTCTCAATGTAAAACGTACATATTTTTTAGCTATCTCTTTGGCATGTGTCGAAAGTGTTTCATACATTTCATTTGTTTGATAATTAATTCCTTGATAAGTCTTGTAATCTTCAATGAGTGTTCTTTGTATCTCCCCAGCTCTACGACGGTTGAATACTTGTACTGATGTTAATGTTACTTTTGTAAGTGTAAGCCATGCCTCGTAAGAAAACTCTTTTTTCAAAAAATTATAAGCTGTTCGACGTTTTTCTTGCAAAAAATCATGGAGCTTAATAATATCCGATTTAGAAGGCAGAACAATCTTTTTACGTCTTTTATTTTGATTCATTGTTTCAGATATCGTTTTAGTCACATATGTTGTAAAATCTTCAGAAAATACTTTTAAAAAATCTTCAGCAAGTAATTTTTTATTATAATTTTCTTTTCTAATAAATTGATTTATTAAAATTTTTCCAAGTTCTTTTATCAAACCTCCGAGCGATGATGCTAATGATGGAATCTTATAAAATTTTCCGCATAAAGATAAACCTGCTAATCTGTTGATTGCTTCAATACATGCACTGCTGTATCGTGGATAATAAATAGAAGCAAATTCTGTAATGTCTGAATATTTGTTTTTCAATATTTGTAAGAGGCGGCCAAGTCTTCTCATTTTTTGTCTTATCATGCCATCATGATGCTCTGATGCTTTATATTTTTCACACTGCTGATTTCCAAATGCGATTATCAACTCATCATAACGTATAAGTCGCACAATATCGTCTTCCTTTAGAACAGGAAAAACACGTAATCTTAAAACTGTATTCGCTTCAGGATGTATTCGACCTATTACTGTTCTTCCTAAGACTGATATCGCTCTAGTGTCTTTATTTCTACGACCAATGCATCTTCGAAAATGATGTCTGCCGGTAGATTTCAATATAAATGCTTTGCATTTTGGGCATGCAGTATAATCAGAAGGTAACTTATTATACACTTGTTTAGAACGCCTTTCTACAAGAAGTTCACCATCATTACGTGTACTATCTATGTTGAAATAAAAATCTCCACGTCTTCGGAGTGTTTCTATAATTTTTCTTCGCTCTGTAGCTCCTTTTGGTAAATTTTTAAATTTTTGAACTTCTAACTCATTAGCATGTACTCGTTCCAGATGGCGAGCTATTTTATTTTGAAACGTATTGCAATACATGCAAAAATGCTTTTTTTTGCTTGCATTAGCTGGTAGAACGTACATTTCTGCATCATCTCGAGCACATTTACCCGATACGTTAAATGATGTTGATATATCTAATCCACTAGATACATGTATTGAACTGTTAGCCTCTTTAGAAATAGAATATGTTTGATTTACTTCAGTCTGAATTAAGCTTTCATCAGATGAATTATTTGGTATATAGGAAGGGTCTTTATCACGTATATTTTCTGAACTGTTATTCTGTACATTAGAATCATTATCAAGTGAGTCTGCAAAAATTATTATATACATAATATAAAAATTATAAATTTAGTGGAGAGAATTAGAATTTAAAAAATTCACATTTTATGGAACAAAACACAATAGCTATAATAACATATATGCAAACACTAATAACGTTAAATTACATATAATATATAACTTAAATTCTATATAGAAAATGCTAACAGTTGGTTCTAGACTTTAAATATTTTTTTGAGAGATTACGTAGAAAAACGAGCTGATTTTATCAAGCTATTTAACATTACTATATTATTTGAATGCAAAATTAATGTAAAATAATGTTAAAATTTTTTATTAATGAAAATGTTTTAATAATGTAATATAACTATGCTTACCACGAAATCCTCTCAAAATCCCATAACTTTTATCTAAAACACTTTCTCGCAAAATGCATAGAAAAAAAAACCAAATGGATTTTAATAAAGAATTAATAGATTATTTTACAATAGAATTTTCTCAGGAATACACAAAATACGCAAATAATTTTAGGATTATATCATATGTAAATAGTTAATATAAATAAATGGTTAAAGAGAAAAATTTTAATATTAGAAAGTATAATTACAGAAACAATAATTTTAACATTAATAATGTCAAAGTAAACTGTCAATGAGAGCCAAGCGCGGGTATCAAGAGCGCATAATATTTATTACAACAAACAATCTCGTTACATTAAGATTAGCAAAACGCGGACGTTTCGGCCCTTTTTTGGCCATCTTCAGCGCATGGAATTCATTCGACACGGATGCCTTTGATACATACTGGTTTGCCTGTATTGCGGCGGCGTGAGAGATCTATCTTATAGGCTTAAATTTCTGCTCGTAAACACGTGAGTTATGCCCGCTAACCGATTTATTTTATTGTAATGAATTCCATGCGCTGAAGATGGCCAAAAAAAGGGCCGAAACGTCCGCGTTTTGCTAATCTTAATGTAACGAGATTGTTTTTTGTAATAAATATTATGCGCTCTTGATACCCGCGCTTGGCTCTCATTGCGTTTACTTTAACATTATTAATGTTAAAATTATTGTTTCTGTAATTATACTTTCTAATATTAGAATTTTTCTCTTTAATCATTTATTTATATTAACTATTTACATATGATATAATAATCCTAAAATTATTTGCGTATTCTGTGTATTCCTGAGAAAATTCTATTGTAAAACAATTTATTAATTCTTTATTAAAATCCATTTGGCTTTTTTTCTATGCATTTTACGAGAAAAAGTGTTTTAGATAAAAGTTAAGGGATTTCGAGAAGATTTCGTGTTGTGGTAAGCATAGTTATATTACATTATTAAAACATTTTTTCGTAAAACGCATAGGAAACAAAATTTTAATATGGTAACTTTTCAAATGAACACCCTATATATGTATATATATAAAATAATGATTAAATAATTTTTAGCTAATTACCATTTGTAAGGCAAAAGGATATTCAGATAATAAGATGTTTCATTTATGTGTAAGATATAAAAAAAAAAAGATATTTTAAAAGATACCACATATTTAAAAAAATTAGTATTATAATATTTTAAACAATTATATACCTGTAGTGGATACACGTTCACAAGTTTCAAGCGAATGTTCAGCAGTTGTCTTTAAAATGGTACATTCTAACATATCATTAATGTCGGCTTGTTTATATACTTCAAGTGTATTCTCACACCAATCCCAGGGCAGTAAATTGTCAGGAATTATTTGTAGAGTATCTAATTAAAAATAATACCAAAAAATATTAAATTCTCTTCTACTGTATCCGAATTTATAGAATTTAAAAAATATATCCTCAGCATTCTTTAATAAATGATATTATTTTAATAATGATTCTGTGTATGTGTGCATATATATTTTAAATTAATATTTATATTGAGAGAGAGAGAGAGAGAGAGAGAGAGAGAGAGAGAGAGAGAGAAAGAGAGACAGAAATATGATAATAATAGATTCTATAGTTCTAACACACATTATTAAAAAATCCTCTCTTAAAACTTCTCCTTAAAAACCCTCTCTTTTATTACAACATACTAATCAATATTAAATTTTATGCTAAAAAAAATCTTATAATTTTATTAAGGTATAACGCTAATTGTACACATTACTATGTCAATGTAAATTTGCAATTGTACGATAGAATCTATTTTTCCGATTTTAGCACATTGTAAATAAAATTATATAATCTCATGATATTAAATATATTAAATTAAAGTAATATAATTAATATGACAGCAATATGATCAATCATTAATCAATATAATTAATCACGCTTGGTTATCTGAGTACAGTTTTAATCAAATTAATATATGTATATAAACATATATAAATAAAATTCATGTTATTCTTTTTAATTCAATATTAGTAATTATTGGAAACATGGTATTGATCAAGAAATTGTAGCATTAATATGTGTATAGAGAGGTAAGTACTAAAATTAAAATATATTATATAAACTGTACAATATTAAATTTATATTTAAAAAGATATTATTTTATTTTACAATATATATTATTATAGGTATTTTCCATTAACAAAAGATATTATTCATACCTTGCAGAGTTAAATCTTTGTTATGGTTAATTTCAATATTGCACTGCGCAGCATCATTATCTACTGCATTTCTATCCTTCTCTACACTGATGCAAACATCATTTCTATTTGCATCCGACACTATATTTTGATTACCATATTTTGTGTTAATGGAACTAATATTATCAGTCTCAAACATCACTAGTTCAATATTATCTGTAATTAGTCATATGTACATATTAAAAATTCAATGTATTGTATCAAAATTATAATAATGTTATATATAACTGTAAATATTGTACATATATATAAATAAAATTCATGTTATTCTTTTTATTTCAATATTAGTATTTATTGGAAACATGGTATTGATCAAGAAAGTGTAGCGTTAATATATGTTTAGAGAGATAAGTATCAAAATTAAAATATATTATATAGACTGTGTAATATTAAATTTATATTTAAAAAGGATATTATTTTATTTTACAATACATATTATTATAGGTATTCTCCATTAACAAAAGATATTATTCATACCTTGTAGTGTTACATCTTCATTATGGTTAATTTCAATATTGTACCGCGCAGCATCATTATCCACTACATTTAAATTTCTCTCCTTCTCTACACTGATGCAAACATCATTTCTATTTGCATCCGACACTATATCTTGATTACTATATTTGGTATTAATGGAACTAATATTATCAGTCTCAAACATCACTAGTTCAATATTATCTGTAATTAGTGATATGTACATATCAAAAATTCAATTTATTATATCAAATTTATAATAATGTTATATATAACTGTAAATATTGTACATATATATAAATAAAATTCATGTTTTTCTTTTTATTTCAGTATTAGTATTTATTGGCAAACATCGTATTGATCAAGAAAGTGTAGTGTTAATATATGTTTAGAGAGATAAGTACCAGAACTAAAATATATTATATAGACTATGTAATATTAAATTTATATTTAAAAAGATATTATTTTATTTTACAATACATATTATTATGTGTATTCTCCATTAACAAAAGATATTATTCATACCTTGTAGTGTTACATCTTTGTTATGGTTAATTTCAATATTGCACCGCGCAGCATCATTATCTACTGCATTTCTATCCTTCTCTACACTGATGCAAACATCATTTCTATTTGCATCCGACACTATATTTTGATTACCATATTTTGTGTTAATGGAACTAATATTATCAGTCTCAAACATCACTAGTTCAATATTATCTGTAATTAGTCATATGTACATATTAAAAATTCAATGTATTGTATCAAAATTATAATAATGTTATATATAACTGTAAATATTGTACATATATATAAATAAAATTCATGTTATTCTTTTTATTTCAATATTAGTATTTATTGGAAACATGGTATTGATCAAGAAAGTGTAGCGTTAATATATGTTTAGAGAGATAAGTATCAAAACTAAAATATATTATATAGACTGTGTAATATTAAATTTATATTTAAAAAGATATTATTTTATTTTACAATACATATTATTATAGGTATTCTCCATTAACAAAAGATATTATTCATACCTTGTAGTGTTACATCTTTGTTATGGTTAACTTCAATATTGCACCGCGCAGCATCATTATCCACTGCATTTAAATTTCTACCCTTCTCTATATTGATGGAAACATCATTTCTATTTGCATCCGACACTATATCTTGATTACTATATTTGGTATTAATGGAACTAATCTTATCAGTCTCAAACATTACTAGTTCAATATTATCTGTAATTAGTACATATTAAAAATTCAATTTATTGTATTAAAATTATAATAATGTTATATATAACTGTAAATATTGTACATATATATAAATAAAATTCATGTTATTCTTTTTATTTCAATATTAGTATTTATTGGAAACATGGTATTGATCAAGAAAGTGTAGCGTTTATAAATGTTTAGAGAGATAAGTATCAAAACTAAAATATATTATATAGACTGTGTAATATTAAATTTATATTTAAAAATGATATTATTTTATTTTACAATACATATTATTATAGGTATTCTCCATTAACAAAAGATATTATTCATACCTTGTAGTGTTACATCTTTGTTATGGTTAATTTCAATATTGCACCGCGCAGCATCATTATCCACTGCATTTAAATTTCTACCCTTCTCTATATTGATGGAAACATCATTTCTATTTGCATCCGACACTATATCTTGATTACTATATTTGGTATTAATGGAACTAATCTTATCAGTCTCAAACATTACTAGTTCAATATTATCTGTAATTAGTACATATTAAAAATTCAATTTATTGTATTAAAATTATAATAATGTTATATATAACTGTAAATATTGTACATATATATAAATAAAATTCATGTTATTCTTTTTATTTCAATATTAGTATTTATTGGAAACATGGTATTGATCAAGAAAGTGTAGCGTTTATAAATGTTTAGAGAGATAAGTATCAAAACTAAAATATATTATATAGACTGTGTAATATTAAATTTATATTTAAAAATGATATTATTTTATTTTACAATACATATTATTATAGGTATTCTCCATTAACAAAAGATATTATTCATACCTTGTAGTGTTACATCTTTGTTATGGTTAATTTCAATATTGCACCGCGCAGCATCATTATCCACTGCATTTAAATTTCTACCCTTCTCTATATTGATGGAAACATCATTTCTATTTGCATCCGACACTATATCTTGATTACTATATTTGGTATTAATGGAACTAATCTTATCAGTCTCAAACATTACTAGTTCAATATTATCTGTAATTAGTACATATTAAAAATTCAATTTATTGTATTAAAATTATAATAATGTTATATATAACTATAAATATTGTACATATATATAAATAAAATTCATGTTCTTCTTTTTATTTCAGTATTAGTATTTATTGGCAAACATCGTATTGATCAAGAAAGTGTAGTGTTAATATATGTTTAGAGAGATAAGTACCAGAACTAAAATATATTATATAGACTATGTAATATTAAATTTATATTTAAAAAGATATTATTTTATTTTACAATACATATTATTATATGTATTCTCCATTAACAAAAGATATTATTCATACCTTGTAGTGTTACATCTTTGTTATGGTTAATTTCAATATTGCACCGCGCAGCATCATTATCCACTGCATTTAAATTTCTACCCTTCTCTATACTGATGGAAACATCATTTCTATTTGCATCCGACACTATATCTTGATTACTATATTTGGTATTAATGGAACTAATCTTATCAGTCTCAAACATTACTAGTTCAATATTATCTGTAATTAGTACATATTAAAAATTCAATTTATTGTATCAAAATTATAATAATGTTATATATAACTATAAATATTGTATATATATATATAAATAAACTGTGTAATTTTAAATTTATATTTAAAAAAGATATTATTTTATTTTATAGTATATATTGTTGTAGGTATTCTCTATTAACAAAAGATATTCATACCTTGTAATCTTAAATCTTCCTTATGATTAACCTCAATATTGCACTGTGCAGCATTATTATCCATTGCATTTAAATTTCTATCCTTCTTTACACTGATGCAAATATTATTTTTATTTGCATCCAATACTATATCTTGATTATTATATTTTGTGGTAATAGAACTAACATTATCAGTCTCAGACATCACTAGTGCAATATTTTCTGTAATTCGTCATACATATACATATAAAGAATTCAATTTATTGTATCAAAATTATAATAATGTTATATGTTAATGAATATGCAGCGCTGGGAATAAATAGATGTTAGGATCACAGTATAAAAGGTCGATTTATTTTGATCACTTTTTAACACACGTGCAAGAAACAAACGTTAAAACCGGAAGAAGAAGAATTAGAGCGCATTCCGTTTCACGCATTGAGCGCATAAATCGCCTGGAAATCTATAGTTCACGTAACATATCTTATAGATTTCCAAGCGATCTATGCGCTCAATGCGTGAAACGGAACGCACTCTTAGTGAACCGGTAAAAGGACCAAAAAAGCGGGAGATTCAAATAATAAATCTAAGCTAAACACAAAATAATAATCTGAATTGAATATAACATAAATTTAGTGTTCTTTTTTTATATGATTGCAACATATATAACTATAAATATTGTATATATATATAAATAACGTTCATGTTAATTTTTTATTTCAACATTAGTATTGATTGGAAACATGGTATTGACAAAGAAAGTGTAGCATTAATATATGTTTAGAGAGATAAATACCAAAACTAAAATATGTTAGTTATATATTATTAATTATTATTAAAAATTTATTTTATTGTATTAAAATTGTATTGGGAAAATTGTTTATCAATACAACAATTAAAAATGTTTTTGATTGTTCTATTGTGGTAAATAATTAAATGATGTTATGTCACTTTAAACTTTAATAGCAGTTATTAATATGAATATTGCTATTAATACGACATATGTTAACTGGATCATGCTACATATTGCAGAAATGTAGTAATTTAGTGTATATTATAGAATACATCTTAATGAAAGATAAAACATATATATATTACTTAAATAAATGTTACGAAACTTGAATATGGGAACTTTCGCAACAAATACAATTTAAATATAATTAAGATTAATTCACATATATAAATAATATAAACTTTTTTATAAAACAGTAAAATATATAAGTATGTTACCGTTATTTTGAGTTGCAAGTGAAGATGGCTTATGGTGCATTAATTCTGAAATACGGTGCAATATAATTTTAGGTGCGTCAGCATCCAATGACTTTTTAATAGTATTAAGTACATTAAAACTTTCTGTAATATAGATATATAGAAAATGATTAGATAAGTATATTATTACTTTTTAATAAACAAATATTTTTCTTTCACACAAAAAACAACTTGGTATAATATAATATAATCTTAATCTTACAATGAAACTACATATAATGTAGTCTCTCTCATAGCACATGTTGATTCACCTATATTTCCTAAACGTATCTAATAATCATTCAATATGTTTAGGAAATGTATATGAACCAACATGTGTTGGGATGGATATACATATAATAGAAATGATTATATAAGAGTATGTAATTATTTAATAAATATTTTAATAAATAAATATTTGGAAAATTATGTAACTGTTGCTACCATGTATACACACGAATTTATGTACATTTCTATATTTTCTAGATATGTATATAGGGAAAATATGTATTCTCCGATATGTGCATAAATTCATGTGTTAAGGCAGTCCAGTTGTTGGGTGTATGTATATATATATATATATATATATGTGTGTGTGTGTGTGTGTGCGTATATGTATTCAATTGTTAATCACATAACTATCACAATTTTTCAGCATAAAAATTGAAAAATGATATAATTATTTACCATGTTGAGCTATGATGCGACAAATATATCTTCTCCATTTGTATCTTGCTACACAATAATTTTTGTGTCTAACCACATCTTTTCTTGCACATATATGATAAATCCCATCAGTAAATACGACGAGTGCAAACATTATTATTTACTTGAGAAAACAGTGGACTACAGACTATTACATTAACGAAATTTCTACTTCTATATAGATTTAATTGGCATATGCTGATTATAAGGGTTGATCAATTCTAGCTGATCATCAACAAACGAAAAGGTCCGACGGCTAAATAACTCGTGAGAGAGTCCAAATATAAAAATTACGTTCGAATAATACAACACGCGAAAACACGCATAGACACGTTCACTCCCGACAACGGTCAACAAAATTTCAATTAATTTAACCGTTAACTTGCAGTATGACCAACATTAAAATTTCGTATAATATAATTATCGTCAGTATAAAGACCATCGTACACGAAAAAATTTTATTCGTAATCGTAAAGCCGTAAACAAATCGACCAATCACAGTCAAGCATTCTCACAACGTAATAATGAGTATGTTTCCATCGAGGGTTCGAATCGGGTCAGAGTCGAGTCAGAGAGCTCTGTTACACGGCACCCTTATGCCCGTATCAGACTACGCATTGAAAATTGAAAATTGAAGATTAAAGATTGAAATTTGACTAATTACAACAAAAAAGACTAAAATTTCTTTATTCTGATTGGTCAAATTTCAATCTTGAATCTTGAATCTCGTTCTTCAATGCGTAGTCTGATACGGGCTTAAAGAGTGCTTTCCGATTCACGCATGATGCGCATAGGGCCCGTTCCATTTAACGACCGCAACGCTCACGGTATCATTTCATCTTTGTTGTTCACCGAAAGTTAAACAAAGACAGATGTTGCTCGCGAGGGTTGCGGTCGTTAAGTGGAACGCGCCCATAATATTCATTGGTCGTTAAGTGGAACGCGCCCATAATAATCATTGGGCGCGATCAGCAGAGAAAACCGCTTAGTAGCAACGTGATTGAACGTGATTGACTCTTACTTTTAGAACCAACAAATCAACGTCGAGTGTTGAGAAGACGATAACTGAGCGCTTTCTCTGCCGAAAGCGGCGTCTACAATAAGATTTTAAGCTCTAAGCCTTAAGAAATTGACTAATCACAATCGAGTATTTTCCTCATACTTGACTGTGATTGGTCAATTTTTTAAGACTTAGGGCTTAAAATCTTATTGTAGACGACACTGAACGCGGCCATTTAAGCCTATCACACACAAATTGGCATAGTTGCATATGCATAGCATAAAGCCCGAATCACACTAGCGGCTCGCGGCTGCAATTGCGATTGCCTCAGCCAATCGGAAAGCACCAATTGCAAGTATAATTGGAGCGTAGCAAATCACAATCACAAACGCAATCGCAATCGCAGCCGCTAGTATGATTCGGGCTTAAGACCGTCTGGACCAATGAGCATGCTATGTAAATCAATATGGCGATTTTATTTCGATGCTCATTAGTCTAGACCAGTGCATGCCACGATCTGCACATTTCGGCCGATTTCCGAGAGTCAACGCCTATCGCGCCCCCCTTGCGTCTTGAGATCCTCATCTAGCAACCGTAACCAAGCGCGCGGCGCTCTGCCTCAGGTACGGTGCATCTGTACCGCGATGCGGTTCCGTACCCCCTTACTGCCAAATATCAATGTTTTAAACGCGATCTCTTTAGAATTTTTTCAAATAATTAATTCAAGAACAAAGTTTCAATACTCGATTATTAATTACATTTACGATATAATAATCCTAAAATATTATTAAATTATATTCGATAGATTAAATTTGTTAAATGTCTCGCGCGCGGAAACTCTTCCCGATATATAAATTAATAAATAATTGTAAATTTAAAGTTTAAAAACTGATATTTGGCAGTAAGGGGGTACGGAACCGCATCGCAGTACAGATGCACCGTACCTGAGGCTGAGCGTCGCGCGCTTGGTTACGGTTGCTAGATGAGGATCTCAAGACGCAAGGGGGGCGCGATAGGCGTTGACTCTCGGAAATCGGCCGAAATGTGCAGATCGTGGCATGCACTGGTCTAGACGGTCTTATGCTATGCATATGCAGCTATGCGAATTTGTGTGTGATAGGCTATAGGCCCTGCGCACAATAGAGAAAATATTAGGAATAGGAATAAAATATTAAATATCAGGAGGAGCAATTTGGAATTATTTTACTTCAAACAAGAGAACGAAATGGATTAACTCATAATGAAATAAAAAAATAAAAATTAGAAATAATTAATCCATTCCGTTTCCTTGTTTGAAGTAAAATAATTCCAAATTGCTCCTCCTGATATTTAATATTTTATTCCTATTCCTAATATTTCCTCTATTGTGCGCAGGGCCTTATTCTTAACCGCGTATACAATGTTGCAAAAATAATTAGGACTCCTGTATTCTCATTGCAGTCATATAAGATTAAGACGGCTCTTTCCGGTTTGTGAATTAATAAATAAAGCTGTAACTTTTGTCGATCATAGCAAAATCCATTTATGTTGTAAATGTAAGGTATATCAAATATATCTGTATGTTTTCAAGATCTTGCTCTTCCTACGAAGTGACATTGAGTAAGCATTCTTTGTTAACATGAAGGAGCTTGGGTATTTTAGGAATGTGAGACAAGTTCTTAGATGTATGTAATAAGATGCGTATTATATTTAGAAGTGAGTATTTTATGTTATATTTTTATAGTTTTTTATAATACAAGAATATATATACAGGGTGTTCCGGAACAACCTTCCGTCCGTGAAATGACGTATTCCTGATACAATTCTAAGACGATTTTTCCTTTACCAAAATTTGAATTGAAGCGTAATTTTTGAGTTATAAGCAAAAATAGTTAGCAAATCACGCGTCGAGTACAGAAGGCAGGCAGGAGCGGCACGGCGCGACGCGGCGCGGCGCGCCGCGAGCGCCCGGCACAGCTGACCGTCTGATTACCACCGCATGAGTCGCTAACTATTTTCGCTGTGAGTGAGTGAGCAGGTGAGTGAACAAGTGAGTGAGTAAGTGACTGAATGAGTGACTGAATGAGAGAGTGTATGAGTGTTGTGTAAAAGAGAGAAAGAGAGCGAGAAAAAAGTGTATGCGTATGTGCGTGCGTGTGTATAAACGTCTCTCCCTGCTTCCCTTCCTCATTCTCTCTCTCTCTCTCTTTCTTTCTTTCTTTTACGCACATACACTCCGCCATACACACATCGCGTTAGCAATCAGCTGATTGCAGTGTCCGACGGCCGGCGGTCCGCAACAACTTTTGTTAAAGTGACGTTATTTTAAGAAACACGTATTCTTGACATAATTCTGAGATATTTTCTTCTTTACCAAAATTTTATTTAAAGCATAATTTTATGTTGTAAGATAAAATAGTTAGCGACTCATGCGGTAGTAATCAGACGGTCAGCTGTGCCGGGCGCTCGCGGCGCGCCGCGTCGCGCCGTGCCGCTCCTGCCTGCCTTCTGTACTCGACGCGTGATTTGCTAACTATTTTTGCTTATAACTCAAAAATTACGCTTCAATTCAAATTTTGGTAAGGGAAAAATCGTCTTAGAATTGTATCAGGAATACGTCATTTCACGGACGGAAGGTTGTTCCGGAACACCCTGTATATATATATATATACAGGGTGTCCCAAAGCATCCTTGACAACGCTCGTGAGCACAGTAAACTGAACAGAAAACTCCTGTAACATTTTTTTCTATAACGCTTAATAAAGCAGTTATTATTGAGTAAAGTCTGGCCAATCAGCGCCGACCTTTAGCTGCATGCCTGGTAATGTACGTGAGCGCTCCGTCGCTAGGGTGACGCATACTACCAGGCAGGCGGCTCACCGACGTGCGTCCGGCTAAAAGTCGGCGCTGATTGGCCAAACTTTACTTAATAATAACTCCTTTATTAAGCGTTATAGAAAAAAATGACTTTTTTGTTCAGTTTACTGTGCTCCACCTGCTCACAAGCGTTGTCAAGGGTGCTTTGGCACACCCTGTATATGCAACATAATCCTAATAATTTTCTAGTCATTAATCTATTTCTTTTATTTACAGTGGAATCTTTGCCAGAAGTAATGTATTTTTGTGTCTACCCAAAATAATCATATCAGAGCTGGAAAAACTATTGTGCAATTACAGTATAAGGTAATCTTTTTAAATATTGTGTTTCCTTACTGTTCATTTAACTTAGAGGAAGATTGAATTGTGATAACGACATTTATACTGGTAAAATTGCTGTACGAACGAGGTGTTAATGTCAAGTTGCCTACTAATATTTTATCATATTGATTTTTATTTTAAGCAGGTGGAAGTAATTGATGGATATTAATTTGCAAATCAGAAATCCAGCTTGCATCGAATGTCAGGAGGGAATCCATTTACAAAGCACGAGAATCTTTTAAGCGAGAGTTCAATATTATAGTCTCCGCTAATAGAATCTTGTGATCTGTAATGGAATGATCAACGCTCATTCATTAACTTG
The DNA here is from genome assembly GCA_009859135.1 of Formica selysi. Taxonomy (NCBI): domain Eukaryota; kingdom Metazoa; phylum Arthropoda; class Insecta; order Hymenoptera; family Formicidae; genus Formica; species Formica selysi. Next base: position 38,671 of record WHNR01000249.1, read on the forward strand.
CAGTGTCTCTTGAAGCAATAATGGTATCGTATTGTTGATGTGTTAGAAGATTAAATAAACATTTGTATTGTTATTCAGTTAGTGAATACATCAGTGAAACCAGTGCTTTAACATGTCATACCTATATGCAGCATATTGTATATTATCTGCCCTACAATAGAAAATCTAATAATTTATTGCTTTTAACAGATTCATCAACTTTACAGTTATGTTGGAATACATGAATAAACAATTTTTCAGAGAAATAATCTTGTATTAATATAACAATTATATTTGTAATAATTATACTTGAAGGTTTTAATTTATGTACCGCCTCGCATAATGTATGTACATATATTGGAATATTGTATTAGAATAGATATATTTATATATTTGTATATCTGTGTTTTTTGTATGGTATTCTGACCGTAACCAATCAATAATTATACTGTACTCTTTCGCATATAAAATTTCATGATGCTGTGACATACATAAGATTTTAAGTACGAAAGAGTATAACACAATTATTAATTGTTTACAGACAGCATATCATACGAAAAACAGATATAGAGATTTATAAATATACCTATTCTAATACCATATTCCAATATATGTATATACATTATGCGAAACAGTACATAAATGTAAACCTTCAAGTAAAATTATTACAAATATAATTGTTACATTAATACAAGATTATTTTTCTGAAAAATTGTTTATTCATATATTCTAACATAACTGTAAAGTTGATAAATCTGTTAAAAGCAATAAATTAGTAGATTTTTTTGCTGCATTTAGGTATAACATGTTAAAGCACTGGCTTCACTGATATATTTACTAACTGAATAACAACACAAATGTTTATATAATCTCCTAACACGTCAACAATACGATACCATTATTGCTTCAAGAGACACTGCAAGTTAATAAATGAGCGTTGATCATTCCATTACAGATCACAAGATTCTATTAGCGGAGACTATAATGAACTCTCGCTTAAAAGATTCTCGTGCTTTGTAAATGGATTCCCTCCTGACTCTCGATGCAAGCTGGATTCCTGGTTTGCAAATTAATACCGATCAATTACTTCCACCTGCTTAAAATTAAAATAAATGTGATAAAATGTTAGTAGGCAACTTGACATTAAGATCTCGTTCGTACAGCAATCTTACCAGTATAAATGTCGTTATCACAATTCAATCTTACTCTAGGTTGAATGAACAGTAAGGAAACACAATATTTAAAAAGATTACCTTATACTGTAATTGCACAGTAGTTTTTCCAGCTCTGATATGATTATGTTGTGTAGACAACAAAAATACATTTCTGGCAAAAATTCCACTGTAAATAAAAGAGATAGATTAATGACTAGAAAATTATTAGGATTATGTTACATATATATATATATATATATATATATATACTCTTGTATTATAAAAAACCATAAAAATATAACAAAATACTCGCTTCTAAATATAATATGCATCTTTTATTACATACATCTAAGAACGCTCATATTGTTAAAATACCCAAGTTCCTTAATGTTAACAAAGAATGCTTATTCAATGTCACTTTATAGGAAGAACAAGATCTCGAAAACTTAAAGATATATTTGATACTAAAACACGATAATAAGATATTAAGACAGTGACATACGCGAGGTTAGGATATCTGTCATGTATGCAGCAGGGAATGTAGAAAACGTCCTGTTAGTATATCTTATTATTTATATATAGATTTTGTACCCATTTGTGTTTTTCGTATAATATGCTGTCCGTAAACAATTAATAATTGTACTGCACTCTTTCGCATTTAAAATCTCATGCATGACACGGCATCGCGAGATTTTACGTGTGAAAGAATACAGTAAAATTATTAATTGTTTACGGACAATATATCATTCGTAAAACATATATACAAAACCTATATATAAATAATAAAGATATTCTAACAGGTCATTTTCCTACATTGCTTACTGCACACATGACAGATATCCTAACCTCGCGTATGTCACTGTCTTGATATCTTATTATCGTATTTTTAGTATCAAATATATCTTTAAGTTTTCGAGATCTTGTTCTTCCTACAAAGTGACATTGAATAAGCATTCTTTGTTAACATGAAGGAACTTGGGTATTTTAACAATATGAGCGTTCTTAGATGTATGTAATAAAAGATGCATATTATATTTAGAAGCGAGTATTTTGTTATATTTTTATAGTTTTTTATAATACAAGAGTATATATATATATATATATATATATATGTAACATAATCCTAATAATTTTCTAGTCATTAATCTATCTCTTTTATTTACAGTGGAATTTTTGCCAGAAATGTATTTTTGTGTCTACACAACATAATCATATCAGAGCTGAAAAACTATTGTGCAATTACAGTACAAGGTAATCTTTTTAAATATTGTGTTTCCTTACTGTTCATTCAACCTAGAGTAAGATTGAATTGTGATAACGACATTTATACTGATAAGATTGCTATAGGAACGAGATCTTAATGTCAAGTGGACTACTAGCATTTTATCACATTTATTTTAATTTTAAGCAGGTGGAAGTAATTAATCGGTACTAATTTGCAAACCAGGGATCCAGCTTGCATCGAATGTCAGGAGGGAATCCATTTACAAAGCATGAGAATCTTTTAAGCGAGAGTTCAATATTATAGTCTCCGCTAATAGAATCTTGTGATCTGTAATGAAATGATCAACGCTCATCGATTAACTTGCAGTGTCTCTTGAAGCAATAATGGTATTGTATTGTTGACGTGTTAGAAGATTATATAAACATTTGTGTTGTTATTCAGTTAGTAAATATATCAGTGAAGATAGTGCTTTAACATGTCATATCTAAATGCAGCATATTGTATATTATCTGTGCTACGATAAAGAATCTAATAATTTATTGTTCTTAACAGATTGATCAACTTTACAGTTATGTTGGAATACATTAATAAGCAATTTTTCAAAGAAATAATCCTGTATTAATATAATAATTATATTTCTAATTATACCTGAAGGTTTACATTTATGTACATCTCGCATAATGTATATACATATATTGGAATATGGTATTAGAATAGATATATTTATATATTTGTATATCTGTGTTTTTCGTATGGTATACCGTCCGTGAACAATGAATAATTATACTGTAGTCTTTCGCATGTAAAATCTCACGATGCCGTGATGACTTGAAAAACAAAGATATTCTGAAGAGACATTACATATTTAGAAAGATTATTATTATAATAATATTTTACACAAGTTTAAAGCAAATATTCAGCAGTTGTAATCTCTGAAGTGGTACATTGTAATATATTGTTAGTATATATATCGGCTTCTTCATATATTTCAAGTGTATTATTATGCTAATCTCAGAACAGTAAATTTTCGAGAATTATATGTAGATTATGTAATTAAAGATAATACTAAAAAAATATTAAGTTCTCAAAATCTTACAATTACCCAATGTTATCCATTATAATCGATTAAATAAAAATTAATATCAAATCTTTATTTAATTTTTCCATTGTACTGTATAAATTTTCGGTTATACTGTATGTTAGTAGGTTGTATCATGATATTCTGTTTTTATTATTAATTCTGCCGTCTCTCGTGTTAAAAAATTTTAATTTGTATTTTTTTCTTTAATAAATAAATAAATAAATTTTTCCAAATTTTTCATTATGAAGCTTCTGAGTGATGATATTATAATTGTACGAGTTATTTTAAATCATACAAAAATATTGTATATAATATTGTACTTTATAAGAATAAAAATAATATTATAAAGAATACGAAAAAGAATAATAAATAAAGGATATCATAGTCTTTTATCTGAAACTACATTGATCTTCTATTGTGCATTGGTCCCTATAAAATACTTTAGAGTAAACAAAATAATAGTAATACGTTTATCGTATATTAGAGGGACATAAAATACGAGAAGGTACCGATAAAATACATTGCATTCAGAAGGGTTTTATCGGGACAGTCCCAATAATATACGGAACATAAAAAAAATTAGCGGGACGGTCCTCCTAAGAGCCAAAGGTCCCGTTAATATACATTTCACTTAAAAAATGGTACCGCTAAAGTACAAATCACAAACATATATATATATATATATATATATATATATATATATATACATATATATATATATATATATATTATTTTAATAATATCTTCTTTTTTATTTTAATATTGAAGGATTACATATAATCAAATATACAAATAGGATAACTCGGGGGGAGATACCATACTTAACTTTGAAAGACAATATTTTTGTAATTAGGTCTAGGTCTTTTATTATTTTAACAATAACAACAAAAATTCTTATAAATGTGGGTAAGATGCCGGACAACTGGGTAAGATGCCATCATTCCGTAATTCTTAAGTTCTTTGGTAAATATTTTTTATTTAATCAAAGTAAATTCAAAAAATATGCCATATGTAATAATCAACATATTATAATTATATTAAATTGTATAATACTAACTTTTTATACTTTTTGCGATTAGATTTTATAGAAAGTAACTTGATGTCGATATCTGCATGCCGGACTAAGATGCTAGAACTGTCATCTTTCCCTGATAAAAGTGCGGCATTTTACCACACAGTAAACATTAAATATAAAAATTTAAAAAAAGATACACAACATATGTTAATGTTTGTAACAAACAGGTTACATGATTTACTAAGAATATTAATTTAAATAAATCTACTCACACTTGAAAAGTATTTACACATAAGTATTATGTAGCAATAATGTTATATTTTAGAGTACTATACGATAAGATTTAAACTAGCCATATTTTTTTAACTTACCTTGATTAATTTAAAAATATAGCACAAAGAAACAACAGCGCACTCGTTTCATCATCTGCACTATACACGATCAGCTGAGTAGATTAGTGGTATCCTTTACTGAAAAACTTAAAAATTATGGAAAAATGCCATTTTACATGTCATCTTCCTCCGAGTTGCCCTATGTGATTATAATACTTTGCATAAATCAATCTAAAAAACATTTTTTTACATGGTATTTTATGGAGTGAAAGACATAGAGAGGGAGAGAGGGGGGAGAGGGAGAAAGGGGAGAGAGGGGAGGGGGAGAGGGGGAGAGAGAGAGAGAGAGAAATTGAGCGAGAGTAGGAAAGAGAAAAAGCATGAGAGTGAAAAGTAGCATTCAAATATTTTTTTAAATAGAAATATTTGTTAGAAAAAATTCATTGGTATGGAATGAATTGGTCAGGAATGAAATTTTTTTTTTGAGCACAAAATATCATTTATGGGGAAATGTCTCAACAGAGCCTATTTGTGATCTTGCCTTCCATGGAGCTATATATGGGCTGTACTGACGTAGAGCAGAACGTAGACTGTCTGATGTTAATCGGTTGCGGACTTCTCGGTGTGTTGAAGACGACATGGTTCCGCATTTATGCAGATAGTTTAATTATCAATTACGACTCTGCTCTAAACGATTATCTGACGATTGGCAACACAAGAGAGCGCGACATTATGCGAAAACATGCTTTTATAGGAAGAATTCTTTGTTTTTCCATGCTGGGCTTTTCTTACTTTAGTTGTTTAATATATGGGGTAATTCCTTTTTTGAATTACGACCAAGGTAATCGGATTAACATAACAAACGAGGATATGATATTGGAGTATGCTATACCATCAAGATGCACTCTAGAATATTTCCATTTTCCAACCAGCATGTATAAACTCATTTGTCTCGTCGAAACTGTTATAATGATACTGGCAACTACAGCTAATCTTGGTAATATTTATCTAATTTTTTATAGGCATGAGTCTTATCCAGTATTACTAGGAAACAAGAATTTTTTTATTAAAAAGTATATTATTCTACAATACACACACGAAGATTTTTATTGATTTTATTAATATTATGCACTTTTTTATTGAATATAGATAACATTGCAAAGGCGCGAAAGTTTGCGTGGTTTCACAGCAAACTGTTCCATTGAGATAGTTCGAGATGCATTAAAAGCGGTCAGTTCTCCCGACCATATTAAAATAGATAGAAGAATTTCTTTTTTTAAGAAATATAAACGAAAAGAATTATACAAATGATGGTTGTTTCAATGTATCTCAATACTACTTGTTCACTGCCCGACAATGATTCGTTCCGTTTCCCTAGGGAGATAAACATAGGAGTGAGGATACTTATCCTACGTTCATCATATGAGTATCCACACTTCTACATTCACCTCGCTAAGAAAATGGACATTATCGGCCAATGTTTAAAAAAGAAAAACTTAAAATTTTTGAAAACTTTTACGCCTTATGCAATGTATATCATGTTTTATATACATATATATGTACATATACACATATACACATATACGCATATGCGCATATACGCATATATCTATATATCCATATATACAAGATGTAACTGAAAAAACATATATGGAGCATAGCATCAGATACAGGCCAACAATCTAAATCGAAAAGTCCTGAACCATTTTTTGATCTAACAATAAGCTTTCTTTTCATTGTTATACGATGTTAAAGTTAGTTAATCAGCGCCTATTTATACAGCGGAAAGCCGTCTCTCTACTCCGACCCCCACCGTACTTTCCCTGCTTTCCGCTGTAGACAGGCGCTGATTAGCTAACATCATTTAACAACGAAAAGAAAGTTCAGATAAAAAATGGTTCAGGACTTTTCGATTTGGATTGTTGTCCTGTATCTGACGATGTGCACTATATATGTTTTTTCATTTTCAGTTCTACCTCGTATATATGTGTATATATATATATATATATATATATATATATATATATATATATATATATGTGTGTGTGTGTGTGTGTGTGTATATATTGCTTAGAATAAGTATGCAGAAATGTTTATTAAAGCAAGGATTATTTTTATATAATTTTCAAATTTACGCACAAGATTGAATTAAAGCATAAGTGCAGTGACTCATCGAACGATGAGGCGCGAGGCTGTGACGTAATCACGCATGCGCTAGGTTTTGTGAATTAGAAAGTTCTCGTTCTTCGTTCGATAGTGATGTGCTCGACGTATGAATAAAGATTTTACTTTAAGAAGATAATAAAAAAGATTATCCTAGAGAAGGAAATATATAGAGAAGGTATGTAAATATAATTATTGTTTTTCTAATAAAATTTAATTTGTAATTAAAATTTAATTATGTTGTACAGTTATAACTAATATGAACTTTACTTAATCTCTAACTTTTGATTTACTTTCATGCCGACACATTTTCTGATTATTTTTATATAATCATCACATATATACTCACCGGCACTGCTTTACCATTTGAGATAATATAGAATAGAAATTTCCATTAGAATGCATTAATTGTATTAGTTACATAATATAGAAATAATAATGTCTTATGAGTATTACATTTTACTTTTCATTCTAATTAATACATATGTATACTGCAAAAAAAGTGAGAATTTAGATTTTGTGCAACTTACGAATAACCAAATGTGTTAATATTTTATTAATATTTTTAGTAGCAGCTGGTCGTAGCTAGTGGATAGCTAGTGATATACTACGTATACGTGGAATATATATTTGGATACGTGCTTACGTTGGATACCTTTTACGTACCGTAAGTTATCTACAAACTATCTGATATATTACTCATCATAATATATGAAGAAACTAAACAGTTTGCACACTTTTATTTGATGCATTTTACGTTATTTAATTCAATAGGAAAATTTATCAATAAAAGATAAATGCTCTTATTGCATATCGAATGATGCTCTGAAACATATCGAAAGAAAATTATACAAACTGTTTTGCTTCTTACAATTAGTATATGTAATTATATGAAAAAACTTAGTTTATAAAATTAAAACTTATTATATTATATATATCGAAAACGATGAACTTGTAAATGTATATTTATTTAAAGTTTTTGATTTGTTTCTTACTACTTAATTATTGAATATTTATTTCAATGTTTGCAGCGTAGTATAAAAATTATTATATAATTATTGCTTTATTGTAAGAAATATGAATAACGCACGAAAAAGAAAACTTGTTTCTCGACGCCATAGTAGGCGAATTATTTCGTATAATATTGATATAGATATTGCAGGGTGTCATGAACATATTTCGAATCAGCATATTGTAAATATTTCTTCTGAGGATTCTTTTAATTTAAATTTATATGATGATACTACTGAAGAAGTTGATACTTATAATTCACATGGTACTAAGAAAGCATTTATTGAACCTACATTCTTAGGAGATCATCAGTTTCAATATAATAATAATGTACAAACAAGCAGTTCTAACTATCACAACTATATTATAAATGAAGTAAACGAGACTGATAACATTAATGATGAGAACGAATTAAAAAATGTTGAAATGACAATTTATATTTTATGTTTGAATATCCCTCTCAATTCTTTATGCGGTTGGTATCTGCTATAATTCTAGATGGCACCTTTGTTTTGTAATGAATTCCTTTTTTTCTTTTTTACTGTAAGCAGAGCGCACCAAATAAATAAACTATTTTTCTTTCGTGTGCAATAATCTACTCGTGTACAGTTTCCTTTCTGCGTACCAATCAACAGGTTATGGGCCCAGAAAGTCGCATAAATAAAAGAGTAGATAGAATACAGTAAGTAAAAGTTGCAGATTGTGAATAAAGGATAGCTAACCTCCAAGTAAGATGGCAAAAGATGGAGAAAAGTATCGAGTTCCGCTGTTTGACGGCACGAATTTTAATAATTGGAAATTTAGAATTGAAACTCTACTGACTGAACTGGATCTGATAACTTATATTGAGAAATCATATAAGGAAATGGTGGAAATATTGGATGAAGACACGGCGCAACAACAAAATGTAAAAGAAGCAACGCTTGCCGAGCATAAGAAGAAGGACAGAAAGTGCAGGTCTCAAATCATTCAAAGGATTGCAGATAGCCACCTTGAGTATGCGAAAGATCAAGAAACTGCGTTTGATATATGGCAATCATTGTGCAATACATTTGAACGGAAAGGAATCGCCGGACAGCTTCTTACTCGTAAAGCTCTTCTAACGATGAAATTTAATGCAGCCAATGATACTCTATCTAGTCACTTGTTAAAATTTGACAAGCTAATTCGTGAACTGCGGTCAACGGGAGCGAAATTGGAAGAGTCAGATATTGTGTGTCATCTGTTACTGACAATGCCTGCTGAGTACGACACTGTTGTCACTGCAATAGAAACTCTCTCCATGAGGCAATTAAACGTAAGTTTTGTAAAGAACCGACTACTGGATGAGGAATCGAAACGAAACGACCTAAAACAAAAATCTAAAAGCGAGGTACAATCGTCGACAGCCTTCTCATCGCAAACAGGTAATAATTCCGCGAGTAAAAATAAAAACAAATCGTTTCAAAACAAAAGTGGTCAACAACGTTTTCCGTTTGCTTGTAATAATTGTGGTATAAAAGGACACAAAGCTGCAGATTGTCGTAGGAAACCGCAAAGAAATCAGAATAATAATACGAAGACAGCTAACGTAGCTTCGGAGGCGGATTCAACTAAAAACGGGGAAGCTGCAAGTTTCTGTTTTCCGGCCTTCACTCATAATGGTATTGAACGTCAAGTCAATTGGCTTTTAGATTCAGGAGCATCCGAACATTTCGCAGGTAACAACGTGCCACTTAAAAATATTAAAAGTCTGCCAAGCCCAGTAAATATTAAAATTGCGAAGACTGGAACCTTTCTTCAAGCTAGACAAGTTGGAGAAATTGAAGTGGTTAGTACAGTTAATGGTAAAGAGAACGCTATCAAAATTAAAGACGTGTTAGTAGTTCCTGGATTACAGTACAATCTTCTGTCTGTTCCAAAACTCGAAATGAATGGTTTTCGCGTAATTTTTGAAAATGGAAAGGGACTAATTGAAAGAGACAAAGTAATGGTAGCAGTTGCGTTGAGACAAAAATCTCAAGTCTATTTGTTAAGCTTCAGGTACAATGAAGCAAATGCAAACGTATGTACACCAGCTGAAAGTCTTGAACTGTGGCACAAGCGATTGGGACACCTGAACATTGACAGTGTGAAACGCCTTCAAGGACAAGTGGATGGAATAAAAGGAGATCTGAGCAAATCGTCGATGGAGATGTGTCAAACTTGTATCGAAGGGAAACAGTCGCAGCAACCACATAATCAGACTAGAATTCGAGCAAAACGACCGTTGCAGCTCATTTATAGCGATTTATTCGGTCCAATAAGTCCAACGTCTTATGATGAGAAGAGATATGTTCTAATTTTTGTCGATGATTACACGCATTTTACTGCTGCATATATACTTAACAATAAATCAGAAGTTCTTCATTATTTTAAAATTTATGAAGCAATGGCAACCGCTCATTTTAATTTAAAGTTAAGTCGATTTAGGTGTGACAATGGGCGTGAATATATTTCAAACGAAATAAAGAAGTTCTTTGAGGAAAAAGGAATTCAATTTGAATTCACGATTAGGTATACCCCTCAACAAAATGGGGTAGCCGAGCGTATGAATAGGACCATAATTGAGAGAGCACGTTGTATGATACTTGGCTCAAAACTTGCAAAAACATTCTGGTCGGAAGCGGTACTAGCAGCCTTATATGTGATAAATAGAAGCCCGACTTCAGCTTTGAATGGAAAAATTCCTGCAGCAATGTGGAATAAAGAGAAACCAACTATTAAGAAACTCAGAGTCTTTGGGTGCAATGCGTTTCTACGCATACCAAAGGAAATTTCATCTGGAAAATTTGATTCAAGATCAAAGAAGTGTTATATGACGGGATACTGTGTTAACGGATATCGTTTATGGTGTCCAGAAGATAACAAAATTCTGTTTGGAAAGGACGTCATATTTGATGAAACTAAATTCGATTTCGATGATGCTGATGGATCATTCTATCAAGGTAATGAAGTTCAAGAGACTCATAAGAAGAAGAACAAAGAAGACTGTGAAAATCTACAAGAGCCATGTAAGGATCAAGGAAGTCTAAATCATCAAAAGCCGAATAATCCTAGTGATTCTAGTGATGAAGAATTTTTTAAATTCGAGAATGCTTCACAGGAGGAGTCGAATAATCTACTACGACGCAGTGAAAGGGTAAAATCAAAACCCAAGTATTTACACGATTACGCAGTGTTAGCATTAAATGCAGAAGCCTTTCTTGATGACGTGCCTGAAACGTTCGAAGAAATAGAATCCAGAGAAGACAAGGAACAGTGGATCCATGCAATTCAGGAGGAGATTGCTGCCTTGCAATCAAATCACACATGGGATTTAGTAAAACTTCCTGCCGGAAAACGTCCAATAGATAGTAAATGGATTTTTAAAATAATAACTGATAGCAAAGGAGAACAGGAACGCTATAAAGCTCGTTTGGTCATCAAAGGATGCTCACAAAGAAGAGGACTTGATTACGAGGAAACCTACGCACCTGTAGCGAGGCTAACAACTGTAAGAACATTACTAGCAATTATACTGGAAGAGGATTTTTTCGCATTTCAAATGGATGTTAAAAATGCATTTTTGCACGGCACGCTTAAGGAGGAGATATATATGAAAACTCCTTTAGGCTGTAATTGTCAACAAGATCTCGTCTGTAGGCTTCGGAAAACTCTATATGGGCTTAAACAAGCACCTAGAGCTTGGAACGAAACATTTAATAACTTTGTGAAAAGCCTAGGTTTACAAAATTCCGAAACGGACAAGTGTCTATACGTCAATAAACGAGGGAGTAATAGACTCTATTTACTACTCTATGTCGATGACATAATCATTACCGGAGATGACGTAAAGAAAATTCAAGATATTAAATCAGCGTTAAGTAGCAAATTTCACATGAAAGATCTAGGAGAACTACAATCCTTCTTGGGAATCAACATCAAGAGGACAAGCGATAAACTATACATGAATCAAGCTTTGTATGCTCGAAAACTTCTGAAGCGATTTGGTATGGAGGAATGCAAACCGGCGAAGACTCCAATGGAAATAAAACCATCTCAGGATGAAGCCGCGGAAGCCGTAGGTAAATCAAAACCGTACCGAGAACTTGTGGGATGCCTCATGCACCTTATGTTAACCACAAGACCGGATTTGAGCACTGCTGTAAATCATTTCAGCAGATTTCAAAGTAATGCTACGGAAGCGCACTGGAAGGGACTGAAGAGGATTCTTCGCTATGTTCAAGGCACTACTGAACTTGGCTTACTCTACTGTAAAGGCCAGAAAGATACTCTAATTGCCTATTCTGATGCTGATTGGGGAGGAAGCTCTGATCGAAAATCTACGACTGGATATTTATGCAAAGTCTTTGGCAATACTGTTTGTTGGACAACGAAAAAGCAATCAACGGTGGCCCTATCGACCACAGAAGCAGAATATGTTGCTCTTGCGATGACGGCTACAGAACTGCTGTGGTTAAAGAATCTATTGGTTGATTTGGGCGTAAGCTGTGAGGAACCTATAAAAATCTATGAAGACAATCAGTCAACAATTCATCTTCTACAACGATGGGAACATAAACGCTTGAAGCACATTGATATAAAGTACAATTTTATTCGTGATTTAAAAGAAAATAACGTCATAGATGTAATATACTTAAGTACAAAAAGACAAATAGCTGACATACTAACTAAAGCCTTGTCATATGAACAATTTAGTAAGCTACGTACAAGTCTGGGATTGATACATTTTTAATTCTTCTTTACCTTCATGAATTACGACTAAGTACAAATTGAGGAGGAGTGTTGAAATGACAATTTATATTTTATGTTTGAATATCCCTCTCAATTCTTTATGCGGTTGGTATCTGCTATAATTCTAGATGGCACCTTTGTTTTGTAATGAATTCCTTTTTTCTTTTTTACTGTAAGCAGAGCGCACCAAATAAATAAATTATTTTTCTTTCGTGTGCAATAATCTGCTCGTGTACAGTTTCCTTTCTGCGTACCAATCAACAAAAAATGTTATAGCTACATGGGCAGTATCTCATAATATTACTCAAAACGCATGCAATGACCTGTTACGTATTTTTCGTCGATATACATCGTATAATATACCTACAGATATACGAACATTATTTAATTCGAGTTAAAAAAATCTGGCAAAAATACGAAAATATATAGTGTTCGAAAATTTTGAATACAACTGAATGTACAAATAGAACACATCAACTTGAGCAAAAGTTTCCCTACTATTTTTATCTCGAAATATAATGTGGTTGTTAGGAAAATGGTAGGGGATCGTTTGTTCAAGTTGGTATTCATACCATGGCTGTATATGGAATTTTTAGACATCTTGTTATACTTCCTTTGACTAATATTTAAAATATATATTGAATAATACTTTTATATATTATAGAAGCTGTTCATATGTCGCATAAAGACATAACAGATAGCGACATTGCTGAATACGCGTCAAAGTGGCTTGCCCAAGCAAGTGTGAGAATTACGAGAGAAAGAACGGAAGAAAATTTAGAAAAACATACATGAAGATAAAACGTAAAATAATTTGATATTTATTTTCATATTCTTCATGTTCCAATAATTATTTACATTCCTTTTTTTTTATTAACTTATATTAGTTTAATATATTTGTTTTTTTCCTTTTTTTTCTAAAAAATGCGCATAATATATATATATATATATATATATATATATATATATATATATTTAAATAAATTAGTATTTATATTTCCGCGCATGTGATATTATAATAACCAAAGATGATTTTTTTGTTTATTTATATATATATAGCTATATAATGTTAATAACTATAAATATATTTTTTTTAAATTTATATTATTTATGATGTTATAATGAAAAATATATAATATATTTATAATAAATATAATATATATATATATATATATATATATATATGAATTTTTATTCTCTATATACCCTATTGTATTCTCTAAACCGTAAGATTAAAATAAAAAGACTTTCTATAAGAGATTCATGCATTCTAGAATGGTTTTACTTCGTGTGTTAAAGCTATTATGCCGATTTGTGTATAATTCAAAATAATATTTATATTAAGTGAGTCATAACTATTATGATAACAATAAAGTAAATAGAAAATGTGCCAATATATAGTCGGGCTGGATCTTTTGTGTCTAATAATACTTTTTGTGTGAATTTATGTACATTTTTCGCATATACATGGATTTATGTACATGCGAAAAATGTACATTAATTCACACAAAAAGTATTATTAGGCATAAAAGATCCAGCCCGACCGTATATTGGCACATTTTCAAAATAATATTGCATAATATTGTAGCAATATTGCAATAATATTTTACTGCAATATTGCTACAATATTATATAGTAATATTTCTGAAAGCGGACATTTTACCGTTGCTGCAAGCTTGCAGCAATCTTGCAGCAACATTTCACAACGTTTATGCAATGTTGCAATATTACGATGAAACATTGCCACAATGTTTCTGCAATCTTGCTGTGCTGTATGGGTAATCGCTCTTTTCAAGCTTTATATAACCATCGTGATTAAAACTTAAATGCGGGATAGATAACGCAACGTGTGCCGCATAGCGATAAACGAACGAATTAGCAATTATCGAAAACTGTTTCTTGTAATGTTTTTGGAATGTGGCTGTAACATTCTCATGAAATATTACAATTATATGTTCCAGTAATGTCTCAACAATATTACATTGCAAGTTGCAAGATTGTAACATTGCTGCAATGTAATTGCAATGTTCTGTGCTGTATGGGTGTTGTCCATATGCGTTTGTTTAGTTACACCGTGTATATATATATATATAAAACTTTTTTATTCCCAAAATCAGATATTAGTTTCACTATAAGAATATTTAAAAATGTTTATTTTTAAAAAACGTTTTCTCTCTTTGCTATAAATCAAGTTTACAAAAAATTTTATTTAAGAACTTTTTTATTTAACTTATACTTATTTTAATTTTTTCATGTTATCCATCGATCTTTTTTAAGGGCATGTCTTCGTAATGAAAACATGACCTCCTTAAAATGAAGGCTGGAATATATGATGTTGGTTTTTTAATCTTTCTCAATCTTTTTATATCATCCACTCTTTATTTTAAGGGCATGTCTTTGTAACGAAAACATGACTTCCTCAAGATGAAGGCTGGAATATAATGTTGTTTTTTTATTTTTCTTAATCTTTGGATATCATCCACTCTTTATTTTAAGGGTATCTCTTCGTAACGAAAACATGACTTCCTCAAAATAAAGATTGATATTCAGATTCATTTTAGATTAAACTGTTAAATACATATATTATCCTGCAATAAATAGAGAAATAATGACTGAGTATTGTTTGAACATGTCTCGATTGGACACAATCGAATACGATTTATATGTGAAAAATCCTAATAAATATCGGTCACTATCTGCCAATCGATAACATGAAAAAAATAAAAAAAGTATAAATTAAATAAAAAAGTTCTCAAATAAAATTTTTTGTAAACTTGATTCATAGCAAAGAGAGAAAACGTTTTTTAAAAATAAACATTTTTTAATATTTTTTTAGTGAAACTAATATCTGATTTTGGGAATAAAAAAGTTTTATATATATATATATATATATATATATATATATATATATATATATGTATATATATTTCATACTTTTTTTATTTTTATATCTATATTATAAAAAAGTTGTTGGCGTTTTATTAGCAAAACGGGATAGTAATATTATTTTTTTTTTTTGACATCTAACATGTACATCTATAATCTCTTTTTATCACATTTGATTCATTTGTCTTTAAATTGTAGCATATAATGTATGACATTTTGTTTTAATATGTAAATTGTTATATGCATAAATACATATATATACATATATAAATTCAAAATAAAAATATAATATATAAAAATATATAGAAATATAATATATATAATATATATTACATTTTATATATTCATATAAAGAATTTAATTATGAATCTATATTACAGTTTATATTAAAATTTTATATACAATTTTATTTCAGGATTAGTTATTGTTTATGTTAAATAAGTTATTGTTTACTTTTTCTACTACTAATCATGTTTTATATTTCTATCAATTAATTTATTTTGTTATATCTGGTTTTATATTTTTGTACAAAAATATATATTAATATCAATATATTTTTAATGCTATTTTTTATTCACTATTATATTACAATTAATAAATAAATAACTTTTGTATTTGTCTTTTTTTGTAAATTGCATTAATAAAATAATGTCAAAGACATTGACAATTGTGCTATTTCTCTATCCCGGTGATATGATACACGAAGGGTGCGTTCCGTTTCACGCATTGAGCGCATAGATCGCCTGGAAATCTATAGTTCACGTAACATATATTATAGATTTCCAGGCGATCTATGCGCTCAATGCGTGAAACGGAACGCACCCAAAGTATCATCGATATTATAGTAACAAAGCAACAAGTTACCAAGTCTAACAGGCACCCTGGTCTTACATCTTCTGTATTTATATTCACTCTGTTACCTATTATTCTACTATTATTATTATTAGATCAACATACAATATTTAATTGCACGTATAATTTTAACTATAATTTAAACATGTATACCCAAGTAGCACATGAAGCTTTAAAACGTCTGCGATAACGTTGTCGCAACTTAAACTGCAGCATTTTTGTCTACCACAGCTACTGCCACAACGTCATTGTGACGTTCTGATAAAGTTGTGACAGCAAAAGTGGGACAACATTTTTAGGCTTTGAAAACGATGTCACAGCCATTTGGCTGCATAACTATTTTGCTGTAAAGACGTTGTCATAGCCATTTGGCTGCGCAATTATTTGCTATAAAGACGTTGTCATAGCCATTTGGCTGCACAACTATTTTGCCGTAAAGATGTTGTCATAGCCACATTACGGCAATGATAGTAATAAAGATAAACAAACTAATAAACGGATAATGTTTTTCATATGTAAATTTATATTCAATGAAAGATAAATTTTAATTTTAAAATTATATAAAAAGATTGAAAAGAGTATTAAAAAAAATTTTTGGCTTCAACTGGTATTGAACCTTTGACAACCCGGAACCTTTGCCTTACTAAACTTAAATCAAATTTAAAGATTATATAATCGTTGCAAATTATTACAATTTATAACGTACATATAAAGTATACTAGAGCGGACGCAAATTTATATAAGTACAGTGATTACAGAACTACACACATCCTTAAATAATAATTTTAGAGCCGCATAAATGAACGCATGGGTCCGCTGACCATCGCTGATATATGCTAAATTAAATATAAAACTGATAGTCACGTTATTCTTGACTTTCGCTGTGACATACAAATCACAGCGACTTCATATCCATTAATGCAGCTAAAATCGCTGCAGCTAATTTTAATTTTTCTGATCGCTATTACGGCAACTTTACAGCTATTAATACAGCTAAAATAGCTGTGGCTAAATTTTGGCTTTTGTTATTGCTGTCACAGCGACTTCATACCAATTAATGCAGATAAAATCGCTGCGGCTAGTTTTGGTTTTTTTGATTGCTGTCACAGTGATTTTACAGCTATTAATACAGCTAAAATAGCTGTGGCTGCGTTTTTGACTTTTTATTAGCTGTCACAGCGCTTTTGCAGTCAAAAGTCCAGCAAAATAACATTTATTGCCAAATAGCTGTAATTAAGGCTGGCAGGACGTTATATTAGCCACATTTTTACTGTCGCAGCGAATATAACCAGATTGTGTTACTTGGGTATGCACATATGTATATATACAAGTATAAAATTCTCAAAAATTAGGCGCCCGTTAGTCTTGTTGCATTACTGCTTTCTGCCACGAGAGGCCAGAAAGTATTTTCAGGTTGTATCTCGACCGTAAAGCGATACGTTAGAAGAACAAGGACAGCACGCGATTGTCGCTCCTTGTCTAGATTTATCTTTCAACGATCGCATCTGTGTGCTCAACGTATCGATATTTGTGCTTTCACGGATACTACACACATACGCGATGAAAGAGAGACAAAGATGGCGCGATCATCTCTCTTTGTCAAGCGATCAGTGTACTACCACCTACATGAAGCTAGCCGGCAGAAATTATAAAATATGATTATTTTTAACTTTTCTGAGTGTATTTCGTTTGTAAATCGCTTGTGATTGATTGTGAGTCTGTTTTTAACGTTTGTGACTAATTAGATTTTTTGTAATTAACAATTTTAGTTTAGTCATGATGTCAGCCGATATTTTTTAGTAATAAACAGATTTATGATAACTGATAACTGTAATCGACAGGAAATCGTTTGTGATTTACAAATATACCAATGTTACATTTGTGAATTGATAAATTTTTTAATTACGTGCAAATAAGTTTATTTTATAAATGTAGTGCGCATGCGCAAAGTATACTCAGAGCTCCAGCCCACAGAGAGCGCGTCGATGCGTAAGGCCGGATTTACAATAGGTGTAGTAAGCCTTAAGCCGTAAAAATATTATCAATAATAATTGATTATTTTCCTTACAATTGACTGTGATTAATCAATTCCTTATGGCTTGAGGCTTACTATACCTATTGTAGATCTGGACTAAGGGTAAGGACGATATTACATTCGTCGTACGACAAACTTTTTAAGCATATTGATTGGCTGCAAAATAGAAACTTTCTTGAGTCTCTAGAAATTAGCTAATTAATGCGCTTAAAAAGTTTGTCGTACGACAAATGTAATATCACCCTAAAGCCTGTATCAGACTACGCATTGAAGATTGAGATTAAAGATTCAAGATTAAAATTTGACCAATCAGGACAAAATTTTAGTCCCTTTTGTTCTGATTAGTCAAATTCCAATCTTTAATCTTCAATCTTCAATTTTCAATGCGTAGTCTGATACGAGCTTAACGCGTGGCGGAAATCGTCACGCGTCTCAAAGTCTGAGCATACTTTGCGCATGCGCACTACAATTATAAAATAAACTTATCTTGCATGTAATTAAAAAATTTATTAATTCACAAACGTAACATTGGTATATTTGTAAATCACAAACGATTTCCTGTCGATTACAGTTATCAGTTATCATAAAATCTGTTTATTACTAAAAAATATCGGCTGACATCATGACTAAACTAAAATTGTTAATTACAAAAAACCTAATTTGTCACAAACGTTAAAAACAGGCTCACAATCAATCACAAACGATTTACAAACGAAATACACTCAAAAAAGTTAAAAATAATCATGTTTAATAATTTCTTCCGGCTAGCTTCATGTAGGTGTGTACTGCCACTATCGAAAAAATCGAAAGATCGAAAAGTGGATGTAGCACGGATATGAACCAAATGATCGGCAGTATCGAAAAGTGGATGTGGGTAAGTGTTTCCAATTCCTAAAAGTGGATGCGCGGCGCTGCTCGACGGCCTAGAAAAAGCGTCCCACGAAAATCGCCGGCATTGCCTCTCTCAGGCTTCTCTCTGCTCCTAGCTTTCGGCGTCCCTGGGATATAGCCGGTGGAAGCAGATTGCCCTATAAAAAATAGAAAGCTATTCTTTTCTCACTAATTGAGGTATAGTAAGAAAAGAGCATTGTCGAGACGTAACAATGCTAATATTTTTCACTTTTCACGTTTCCGCCCTAGGGAAAAAGTTACATGATCGGTACCCTGTTATTGGCTCACAGATCGATTCTTTGCATTGCGTTATGGGTAATCGGGGCTCATGACTTTGGGCCCGAGCACAGACTTTTGCATAAGCGCATAACCATAAAGCCTATCACACACAAATTGGCATAGCTGCATATGCATAGCATAAGACCGTCTGGACCAATGAGCATGCTATGTAAATCAATATGGCGATTTTATTTCGATACTCATTGGTCCAGACGGTCTTATGCTATGCATATGCAGTTATGTCAATTTGTGTGTGATAGGCTTAAGCATAAGGAAATTGATTGGTCCATAAGCATATGCATAAGGAAATGGACCAATCAATTTCCTTATGCTTATGTTTATGCGCTTATGCAAAAGTCTGTGCTCGGGCCCTAAGTGCCGATCTATAATAGGTGATTTAAGCCCTAAGTCTTAAAAATTGACCAATCACAATCAAGTATGAGGAGAATACTCGACTGTGATTAGTCAATTTCTTAAGGCTTAGGGCTTAAACCACCTATTGTAGATCGGCACTAAAAAGGCCATCGCACAAAATTCCGTAAGGACATAAAACGTAAGCGTAAGAAAATTGACCAATCCCAATCAAGTATTGAGCTTTCTATAAAAGTGGAGGGGTTAGTCCGGATCTACAATAGATGTAGTTAGAGTTCTATATAATCAGAGAAGCGACATCGTTACCCCCTCCATGCTTCCCATGATCGCCATGTTGGTCCCGCAGCTGCTCATTTGTAATCTAAAATGTCTTAAAAATGTCTCAAAGTTTTTTTTTAGAAAATAATATTACTTGGCGTCGGGACGCTACCGAGTCGCTTGACAAATATATTTTTTTCTCATTTACGGTACGCCGGTTGCGGTTAGTTTTGCACGTAGGATTCATTACGGGACCAACATAGGGCGGCGTTCCATTTAACGACCGCAACGCTCGCGAGCATCATCTGTCTTTCTTCTTCTTCTTTTTCTTCTATTTTTTGGGAAGAAACAGAGTACATCTCCGTTCATGCTGCCAGAGAGCCATCTCAACTTAGTTTACGAGGATGAGAACACAGCGCACGCGCGCCAAAGCAAGGCTCCCAATTTGTCGAGTCAAATCGAAATGTTATTCAAGCGTAGGAAGGAAACAATAGGAGCGACAATTTTATAGGATGGAAATTTTAAAAGCTCAAAAAATGTCATAGGGGGGAGGAACTCCAAGGCCTCGCTCGACGGCAGAGAGGAGCGAACCACGTTGTGCGGAGAGCAGCGGACAGGACCAAAGGACGTGCCAATATCCTGTTGCGGAGCAGTGATGCCAGAAACGAGTTTCGCGGCTCACGGCTCAGCAATGGAAGGGGTAACGCACACAAGCGCGAACCGCGTACATGTGCCATATGTACGCGGCTCGCGCTTGTGTGCGTTACCCCTTCCATTGCTGAGCCGTGGGCCGCGGGACCCCGTTTCTGGCATCACTGTTGCGGAGCCCCGCAATCGCATGCGGGAGAGTCCACAATGTTGCACCTAAAAAGACTATAGTTTAGATTGTAATGATTAGAGCGAATTCGTGCGACAGTCATCACCAACGCGATCGAGAGAATGACTGTAAAACCATGCATTAGGCGAAAAAGATGGATACAGTCTAAAGTACTGGGAGCCTTTCCGGCCTGCTTGGGAAGCGAGAAAGTCCCCTGTAGTCTTAATATATCTATCTCGAGCAAGTGAGTAGAAGTCCGTATGAGGAGGGAGATACTCCGAAGGCTCACCCTCCCTCACAGCCCGCCCAGCAAGGAGATCCGCCGTTTCGTTACCCCAGGATACCCACGTGCGCGGGGTTCCATGTCAAAATAACATCAATACCCTGGAGAGAGGCCGACCTCAGCTTATTTTGAGAACAAGGACGAGATAGCTGTAATCTCTGTCAATTCTGCTGGAAGAAATGACATCAATCACACTGCGGGAGTCTGAGAATATCGTCACCTTGTCAACACCATTTTCGAGGATGTATTCCATCGCGTGAATGATGGCCATGCATTCACCTCAAAACACAGAGGAGCTACAGTCAGCCCTAAACATTTTTTGAATGTGGAGAGACGGCGGAAAGACTCCAATGCCAACACAATCCCAGGTTCCTTTTTGGAAGCATCCGTGAAGATAAGCTGAAAAGCAAGCTGAGGAAACGGAGCCCGGCGAATCCCCTCCACCACAAGGGGAGAGGTAACTCGGAAGTTGGAGTGAAGGATAAGGTTTCATAAGAGAAAAGATGCATAGGAACCTTAGAAAAAGAGGCGATTCTACGTTTGTATTCTTTATTCAGGTAAAAGGCTCTATACAGAAGGAATCTGTTGAACAGGTTATATTTGTTGTTGTTAACAAGACAACCTGAAGGTCATAAAGCTTTTCAATAAGAAGGTTGTCCCTAAGTGCAAAAGATGGCAAAATAAATTTCGATGTCAAAAAGTAAAACGATGTCTGATTGGACTAATACTGACTCCGCATAAACCACATTAGTAGGGGTAGTCTGTCTCAGGACCATACAGTAACGAAGGGCCCTACGCTGAGTCCTCTCCAAGAGTTCCACTAGACCAGATTATGCAAGGGAATATAAAGGAGCCATATTCATAGAGCCCCGAACGAGAGCTTTAAAAACGCAGAGAAGGGTCCTGGGGTCCGCTCCCCACTACACTCCCTCAGTGATTTCAAGATGTTGGAAAGTTTCCCGCACTTGTTTACCAGATAAAGGACATGAGTTTTGCCGCTGAGAGCGGGATCAAGATAGATGCCAAGAAACTTATGCGATTGGACCGAGCCAATAGCAGTGCCGTTCAGCTCGATTGAAAAACCTCAGGGGATTGACTCTTTTTTTGGTATAATACCATGAGGGCCGACTTAGACGGGAAGACAGACAAACCCCTAGCAAGCAAGAACCGCGACAGGCCATCAACCGATCTTTCCAAGGATCTGAGGGCGATCTTGGGATCAGAGGATCCGTATAGAGTGCAATGTCGTCCGCGAACTGAACAATCCGACAGTCATGGGAGAGATATTGTTTACAGCCAGAAACATACAAATTGTATAAAAGAGGGCTCAATATGGAGCCCTGTGGAACTCCCTTATCCGAAACAAAGTGAGGGGAAAATCTCCCGTTGAAGACTGTTCGGGAGTCGACCTCGACGAGATCGCCCGAATCTTAAAAGAGACGCTCAGAGATGAGCGAGAAGCGGTGTGTTTACGCATTCGTAGATCCGCTGGAGGATAAGGAGATTGAAATGAGTCGAGTGCAGATGTTAAGAAATGTTCTTTTTATTTTGACTAATAGAAGCGAGCGACGGCACGTATTCCGCGATTCCGACGGAGATCTTCAAATGTCCTGTTAATGTTTGCCCTTTTTCGCGGTTCGGAAATCTTGATTAAGAGCTTCTTGCTAGAAAAACTCTCGCGAGAGCGGAAATCTTGCACGCGAACCCGAGTGTTGCTTGGCGCGAGGCAGAGGACATATTGCGGAACGTTAACCGCGCGTCGACTATCGACTCCACAGAATTAACGTTCACAATGTCTTAGCACTAACTGAATTGAAGAATACAGTTTGAGATATGACTGAATGACCGCCGCGAGAATATGAATGCGATTGTATGGCGAGACAATTCGGACCGATTTGAGACGAGTAAGCCTACTGCGTACGCGACACGAGCGAGAATAAGACACGAAAGAATATCACACGAGAAATGATGATATTCGAAACTATGATCGATTGCTATCGACCAGCTCGAATCGTTGTCGTAGGCAGACTAAATCGACCGACCGCGGAAACTCGCATTCTGCCGATGTGAATAACAAGTTTTCGGTTATCGAACGTTCTCGAATCAGGTGTTTGTCACGGTTTTTCAATCTAAGAATGCGATCACGCACCGAGCGCGGTGACGCGACGCTTGGTTGTTCTCGCTCGTGTTTTATTTTCTGAGGCAATCGTTTTAATATAACGGCGAAATTAGAAACGACATTTTAATGATTCAATTTTGAACAAAGACAAAATTGGATATTTCTATAATTAACTAGTTGACATATGAACCAGCAAAAATTTTCGGGGGAATCCCAAGTCAACGAGATCCACCTGACCAAAATATTAGGGACGACATTATCGAACTTCCCCCTGGACATCCAGAAAATAGACACGCCGTTGATCGTCCCGAGACAAATCCGCCCATGAACATCAGTCGTCAAGACACCCAAGTTGTCCGACACACCACCTCCCTCTACGGAACCGAACTGAAAAGGGGAAACCCCCAGGGACACCCCACAGGAGATTCCCTACCATAACTCCAAACGGTGTTAGAAAAGCTTTTCCAGAACTTTCAAAAGACAAGGGTGAAAGAAAATAGGCCGATATTTTCCCGGGGTGGATTTTGGGATGAGAAAGACCAGGGAGTGATGCCATGAACGGGAAGAGACCATCCTCCAGAAGTTCGTTGTAGATGTCTTAGAAGAATCTGCAAGTATTCCGTCGGAAGAGCTGAAATCATATAGTATATCTATTGGTCGAGACCCGGAGAGGAGCGTATTTTGCATTTCGAACCACTGACAAAAGTTCCCTGAGGGTGAAGGGACTATCGAACATCCTGCAGGAGTAATTAGGGGGAAGTCACCAAGAGAAGAGTAGACTCTATGAAGAGGATGGAGGACATAAGGAGTTGATGGAGCGTCGAATTTCCTCTAAAATACGGCAGTTAGAGCTAGGGGAAGAGGAGTAGCGATGCCCAAGTGATTCTAAATCGCTTAATAACTTTCCAGATGTAGGTGACAGGAATGTTAGGATTGAGATTTTGGCAAAAGTCTCTCTATCCTTTTCTTTTTTCACATTTTAAAATGCGTCTAGAGATAGCTTCCTGTTTTTTAAAAGCGAGAAAATTAGAATATGAGGGAGACCTCTTGAAAGCTGAGAGAAGCCCACGTCTAAGGTCAACCGCCGCCTGGCAAGAGTCATTCCACAAGGGGGCCGGCAAAGTGGTTCGTTTTTTATGGTGACGAGAAGTTCCTCAGAGGAACCTCTCCCCGGCTTTCCGAGGCAGACAACTCCTCAAGTGGCGGGTAAAAATCTCATATCTATTTTCTGCGTTTAACGCAGGGTTGCTTAAGGATTCATTGAGGACGCACAAACCATTACTCAAGCTCTCGGCGAATTGCTCCCTCTCAGCCCAGTCAGTCTAATTCTATGGGAGAAAAATTTTCTCTTTATAATGTGGCAGTTAAATCTAATTTCTGTCGAAAGTTTGGTCACTAAGATGAGTATCGTCGAGCACACTCCACTCGCACAAGTCGATGACAGAGGAGGACACAAAAGCAAGATCTATTCGCCGCCCTCTCCCCGCAGTGCTGACAACGGGGATGTCACTTGCATTGGGCCTTCAAGTGCCCATAACGAATGTGAAACAGAGCGAAGTTTTTGTAACGAAAGGCTCGACAGAATGCCTAATCATAAACAAATATATATGTCTAGGAGCAATTGGCCCTTGAAAGTAATTAAAACGGTCTTACAAGGTATCAATGTAGACTCCTGACCATCAGAGGAGGAGGACAGCGAAACGTCCGGCTTCCTTCGTCTTCTGTTGAGCCTTTTTTACGGAGGTGGTGACCACAACACCACTGTTAATGCTTCCTGCGAATCTCCTCGTCGGGCAAATCGAGGGGAACATTACGAATAATGCCCTTTCTTGTTGTTCTGGAAAAGAGGAATATAGGCATTGTATCTTTTTGTTTTAAGGATGGGATTAGAGATCAAGCTGTTTGCCGCCTCTCGCGACTTTAACTGTATACTTATCTTAGAAAACCAATCTTTTTAATTTCTAGAGAATATTTTTTTTGAAATAGACTAGAGAAGGCGACCAACCGCGATAGGGTCGATTGAAGACGTGGAGTTTTCCGAAGATTGGATAATAACATCGAAGGGCCCTGCGAGGTTCTATCATACTTATTTGTATTCGAAAGAGACGAAAGGTCAAATTCACTTCTATTAACAAAAGAGTCACAAACATGTTTACCTGAGCTCGAGTCATCCGTCTCTCCCATCCCGTCGCTACCACCTACCGGAGAAGGCAAATTCCTCTCCATTTTCTTGCGCTTATTAGGAAATATTAATTTAATGGACTTATAATTTAAAATATCACAGGCTTCCTTGGACGGAAAGGCTCCCCCCGTCAAAACATGAGAGTCGGACTGAGAATTAGATGCAACATTGTTAGCAGATTCGGATTCAGTCTCC
>WHNR01000250.1:0-64521 GCA_009859135.1 Formica selysi
CTCTCTTCCTCCGTCTTATCCAAAACACACTCCAAGTCGGCGTACCACGACGAAAGAAGCCGCTCTTTCCGATTATAATTGTTGAACGTGAGCCACTTGTCCTTATCGCTCGGTAATCGGATAGCGCACTCGTCATCTCTGACAGTCCACCGTATGTGATTGCAATTTGTCGTCCGAGCCAAAGTAGTGCAAACATCTGAAAAGAAATAATTTTGATTTTTGTTCAATTATTTGTACAATGTATTTTTATTAACATATATACGTTATTACATTACCGATCGCAGATATGTATTTGGCTTTTATGTTTACTCAATTGCGAGCTCACGAGGCGGGATAGATTCTTGATCCACGCAAAATGTCCAACGTTATTGTCTTCCACGTACAGCAAGTTGACGTGTTTGTCTCTTTTTGCTCACTCAGACGTATCGGGACAATGTTCTTTTCCTCGATACTATACACATTGATTGAGATATTGTTGAGAGAAGCCCGAATTTTTTAATTTGGTTCACAGTCACTGGAAACTCAATGTCCTGGAGATTCAGTACTGTCGTATAATGCGGATACGAAGATACTCGATAAACATAACTTTCAGCTGGATGTAAAGCGGCGACCACAGACCACGCGAAACACGCATTGTCATTAGATTGCACGTTGATTACCGCTCTCTTCATCATTATCGCCCGCGGTAATTTTATGTGACATCCCGCGCGCATAGGATTATATTTATTTATATTTACGATTAAATCGAGTATTCGCGACAATGCCCACCCGCTATCACGTTCTTGAAATTCTTCGAGCGATGCTAGAGTGGGCTCGACAACGCGCCGCTCGTACCATTCGCGTAAATCGGTTGTGCGAAAGAGTTCATAGTTTCTCGTATTGATACTTTTATTTGCACGTTTATCACCCGTCACGAATTCACCATTGAACACTGTATTAATTTTCACATTAAAGTGTTTTTCAGCAGCACAGCACGGTTGCACGTGTTCGAGCACAATGTCTTTGGCATCCTCGAAAAATTGGCGAGGCTCGATGTGATTATGATTTATACCGCACCAGTCAATATGCGGCTCTCGAACGCCGTATCGATCTCTCGCCAAATCAATCCGTGTTGCCGCGTGCTGCATCCTGCACCCGCGTGTACAAAACGCCTGCCGCGTAACGAGTTCTTCAATCCCTCGAGTCGCGCGATTCGGGCAATCAGCGATTGTCGAATCCCAATCGATAATCGTGGACGTTTGATTCGACTTTGCTCTTCCACCGATTCGATATATTCGTCGCATCGTTGCTCCCACGCAACGTACTCCTCTATCGAATTCACCCTTGCAGATTGCTCGCGCAGATTTCGTTCGGCACTGTTTTCCGCCATATTTCCAATTTATGTCAATAATTTTGCTATCAAGACGCGCCTTACTAGTAGCTCTTGTCTCGGAACTCTTGGCGAAAATACTGACAGGGTGTGCCTCTTTACCATGATTTTATATTCTATCTTGATGTCTCTTTCTATCATGTGTATCAACTAAATCTTTATTTCGCGGTTTGTCACGTACATTTTGACTAATGTCGATTAATGCATTTTTTGGTCGTCTAGAGATGATGTCATCTCAGCCAAGATGCATCGCGAAAGTTTCAAATTACATGTTGCTGTCCAAGTATGTTAGTGCAATTAAACCATGAGGATTATCCTTATATTTCACGATTTTGTCACGTTTTGACACGCGCGGTTGAATTCTGATATCTAGGGGTGATGTCATCGCGAAGCAGCCACATATCGGCGCTTGAAAAATTTTATTATTACGTTGCATTTTTTATGCATCAAACTAAATCTTTATTTCGCGTTTGTCACGTACATTTTGACTAATGTCGATTAATGCATTTTTGGTCGTCTAGAGATGATGTCATCTCAGCCAAGATGCATCGCAAAAGTTTTGGATTACTTATATATTAGCACAATTTAACCTTGATACTTGTTCTTATATTTCACGATTTTGTCATGTTTTGACACGCGCGTTGAATCTGATTCTGGGTGATGGTCGATGTCATGCGAAGCAGCAGCACATCGGCGCTTGAAAATTTTATATTATTGTTGCATTTTTGTGCATTCGGCTAAATCTCACACCTGATGATGATGTCATCGCGAAGCAGCCGTACATCGGCGCTTGAATGGAAAAATTGAAAAAAATATCGCGTCGGCAATAATCCCCACCACATTGCAATTTTGCAACGCTAATACATATTTTAAATATGTTTAATACGTTCAGTATTGCATCGACCACTTGTGTGAAAGGTTCATATAAAATGTATCCCACTGAAGGAAGCCGCATGAATTATTACGTTCCGATTCAAGATGCTGATGAAACTTCACCGTGTAAGAAGAAGAAATGTAACAAGTAAGTTTTAATTAACTTAAAGAATTTTTTATTTTTTTTAAATATTTTTATATTTTTTAAATATTTATATAAATAATATTTTTTTTTTTACTCCCTAGCATTTCATCCGAGCCTCGTCGTGCAGTTCGTATACTCGGAAGACGATACGCCTTAACCCCGACGTCATACAAATATTTGGACATTTGGAATAAACGTTGGAGCTGTATCTTGCGTGGAGTTGATTCTCGGCGATAATCGGGGCAATCAAATAATATTGCCTTTTGAAACATGGAAATCGCTGCAGAAACGTGGGGACATTGAACAGCTTCTACAATCGACTGAAATCCCATTGCGGATCCGAGATTTAACATTCGAAGTGGTTAAAATATCTGATTCGAATATTATAAAAATAGGATTATCCAAAAATTCTTTATACATGAAACCGCCAACTCTATTCTATTTATTCGATTTTGAAAAATGCATAGATCATATGTATTACTGGCTATGCGAAAATACGCATATTGTAAATGAAAAATTCAAACAATTTGTAACTGTTTTACAACGTAATAATATCGCTAATGTATACGACGCTACAAAAACGATACGTGAAAGTGATATGTTTAACAGCGAATCGCTCATAGATTGCGAGTTATTGACATGTGCTGTAAATGATATTCTTCACGATGCTTGTAATAAATAAGTTATTTTACTAATTATCTGTGAGTTTAATTATTTATCCCATCCTTTATGTATGAATAAAAACTGTGTAATAGATATGCACAGTCTGCAAAATTTAACTTGCGAACGCTATCTCTCTCTCTCTCTCTTCTCTCCCACGTCCATGCATGCCACGCGCTGTCTCTCTCTCTCCCAAGTGCATGCCTCGCGCTATCTCTCTCACACCGCCTTGCGAACGCCGTATTATCCGCGTGCATCCTTCGCGCTATCTCTCTCTATCTCCCAAGTGCATGCTTCGCGCCATCTCTCTCCAACGTGCATGCCTCACGCCATCTCTCTCCAACGTGCATGCCTCGCGCCATCTCTCTCCAACGTGCATGCAAACGCTATCCTTGTCTTACGCTCATATGTACGCCTCGCGCTATCCTTCTCCCACGCCTCCTCGCGGTATCGCGTTCTCTCTTCCCCGCGGGTCCCTCGCCTATCGGTTTCGCCGCGATCCCCCTCTTCCCCGCGGGTCCCTCACCAATCGGTTTCGCCGCGATCCCCCTCCCCCTCTCCGCGGACCCCTCGCCTACCGGTTAGGTTAGCGGGTCCCTCGCCTATCGGTTAGAACGCGGTCCCCTCCCCCCCTCTCCGCGGACCCCTCGCCCATCGGTTAGGACGCGGTCCCCCTCCCCCTCTCTGCGGACCCCTCGCCTACCGGTTAGGACGCGATTCCCCCGCGTGACGTCATACCCCCGCGCCGGTTTCCCCTCGCCCCTCACCCCCCCTCAGAGGACCATGGCTTAGAACCCGCATAGCTCTACTACTCACGGCAATAGATTCACGGTAGAGGAAGACACCAGTTTTACGAGTGCATCAGCAGAAAAATTGAGCAAATCAAGTGATGAAGAAGTAATTATTGAAAATAATTACGGCTACTGTATTTTGGAATTTTTCACGGGTTTTACAGGTGATTTCTTCCTTAGTTTTGTGTACTACATGCAAGAAAGAGATTAAATTTTCACGAACGCTCATCGCGG
Source organism: Formica selysi (assembly GCA_009859135.1). Lineage (NCBI taxonomy): Eukaryota > Metazoa > Arthropoda > Insecta > Hymenoptera > Formicidae > Formica > Formica selysi. Next base: position 4,073 of record WHNR01000250.1, read on the forward strand.
ACTAGGTTTTAAAATTGCATTACAATGCAGTTGCGATAGTATACCAATATATACAGATCATGTCATTTCGTCGACAATCCTTTGAAGTAAATCGAAGAATGATATCCGCTATGCGGCTTTTGGGAGTTGGAGAGGGAAGGAATAAATATCTTCTGCAGTATCGATGGATATTTGTCAAGGAATATCAATCTGTACTTACTTACGCTTGTCTCAAAAACGTACATACGGCCGCATCTGCAGTTTATAACCTCATTATTTCCAAAGCTGTAAATGAAGAAAAAGATTTAATTTCAGCTTCTGATTCTAATACTAATCCAACAGATTTACTGTTTCTGGCGATGGGACATGGAAAAAAAGAGGTTTCAATTCTCTATTTGGAGTTAACTACACTTGTAGCTAAAATTGCAAGAAGATTGTTGATACAATTGTCAAATCTAGTTTCTGTCAAGGCTGTAATGTTTGGAAAAATAAAAAGAATCCGATATTTCTGCGTATAACGATTGGTATGAAGACCATGAAGAATGTGTACTATAAATCATAAAGGAAGTGCAGGCAAAATGGAAGTTGATGCTATTATTGAAATGTTCTGTAAATCGGTTCAAAAACACGGAGTGAAATATGTGAAATATATTGGGGATGATGACACTAAAACATTCAAGGGTATACTCGATATGGATCCTTACGATGGTGACCCAGTTGTCGAAAAAAAAAGAGTGCGTAGGACATGTCCAGAAAAGAATGGGTGCAAGGCTACGGAAAGAAAAAAAAAGATAATAAAGGGATTGGTGGAAAAGGTGAAGGCAAATTAACTGATAAAGTGATAAATAAATTGTCCTTATATTATGGTTTAGCGATTCGCCGGCACCCTGATTCTGTTGAGGACATGAAAAACGCAATTTGGGCTACTTACTATCATAATAGTTCCACAAATAAAAATCCGCAACATATGTATTGCCCACCTGGTGCGGAGAGTTGGTGTAAGTGGCAAAAAGCTGCATCTGAAGGTACATTACAGGAGTTTGACCACGAAAATCCCCTCTGTGTGATAACGTATTGAAAATTATAAAGCCAATTTACGAGAGTTTATCGTCGGAGGAGTTATTGACTCGATGTTTAGGTTCAGAAACTCAAAATAATAATGAGTCTCTAAACTCTTTGATTTGGACTTTCGCGCCGAAACATATTCATTCCGGAACTCACATAATTGAAATTGCTACATTTATTGCTGTTTGCATATTCAATGAAGGCTTCATTCCTATTTTAAAAATGATGACGCTTATGGGAATCAAAATTGGTCCGGAAGCTTATTCATTCGCTGTGAAACGAGACAACGCCCGGATTGACCGCTCAGAGGAACGAGCATCTAACGCATCAAAGGAGGCCAGAACTGCTCGATTGGAAGAGAGAAACGCGGAAAATGCTTATTTCGAAGTCGAGGAAGGTCCAATGTATGCAGCAGGAATGGCAGATTGAATAAATGTAAGTCTAAAATATCACTTCATGACTTAGACTGCGAGAAACTTTACGCGAAACTTTAAACGCGTTTTTCTTGAAACTGTCTTTTTTAAAACGATACCCACGATTTCTCAAGTTCTACTGAACCGATTTACTTGAAATTTGGTGTGAATCTTCTTTATAGACTTCTCTATCGCACGAACTATCCTCATCCCCAAATTTCAATGTTTACTATTTTTAAAAAATTCGGAAAACTCAAAAAAAGTGGTACAAAAATTAATTTTTTTTTCAGGCAGTTGCCATTTTGTGAAAAAAATTTTTTTTTTAACTTTTTTATAGTTACAACGATAGCGGCATTACTCTAAATTAATAACCCTTTTTTTTCAGATTGCTAGGAGGGTTGGAATCGTGGGTATGGTTGCGCGCCATTTTTTTGAGATCCCCCACTTCATCAGCCGCTAACTTTTGAGTTTTTAATTTTTTCACTTTTTTTTCTGTATTCTTGAAATATAATGAATCTTGAAATATCTTGAAATATTAATAAATATCTTATAAAAAAATGAATAGTAAAAATATTGATTGCCTTTTTTTTATGGCACTTCAAAAATTACCTAAAATTCATGCTTCTAGACCAGAATACCCCCTTAACATTCTGCATTAAATATTTTTAACAGAAAGCAGATATAGATGCTTTAACATAAACAACATATAGTGAGCAGAATTGTAAACATACCTGTTTAGACATTGCAATGAGAAGACTTAAGAAATATTGAGTTAACAAATAAAACTCAGGAAAATTATGTTACGTTTGGCTTTAACGTTTTCTTAGGATATTTAGCTATTTTATAATAAAAAAACAGGTAATTTGCATTTATTCATAGAAATATTCAACAAAAGTACCACTAAATTATTTAATCTGTTCGCACTATCTTAATCCGCATCCTATCGCATCCTATCATTACTGTCGACAGACAAAGATCGAGCAGGGGCAGGAGTAGGGATAGCGGGAATCTGGATCCTCTTAGCAATATGGCCGTCGCGATTACTAACTGCGTAGCAGGATAGTGCAATTTCAGTTGATTTCAGTGTAATTTAGTATAATTCGTCTTGTATTTTGTTTTTATTATTTGTGTCATGAGTGCGATAGATGTACAAATAGCAGCGGATAAGCCGGTAAGTTGATGAGGAGAAATAATATGGGAGAAAGAGAAAGAGCTAGAAAGTGGAATCATAATATTTTATTACAGTATGCTATACTCGAGTTACCTATATATGATGAATTCGAGTCTAATATTTATGCAGTGCCAGCCTGTACTGCATGGTTAAAAAATATAAAAGTGTGTGCAAAAGATGGCAAACAAGTTGCATTCGCAGCTATATGCAAATGGCCTTCTGACGAATCAAAACTAAGTGATTATTTAGAAAAAAGAAAGAAGCCGACTGACACTTGGGTCACATATGAAAACGTAAAAATTTTGAAGTTTTGTAGTAAGTATTATATTTTATGTATATTTCGGTGTTATATGTGTGTGTCATCATTTTTATAAATAATTTGTTGGCTTTTGCTTTCCCTTTCCTTATTTTTTCTTTCTTATAATATATCACAATTGTAGTGTACTTCGTAAACTTTTAATGCTGAATTTGTAAAAACTATTGCCCCTTATACTTTCGATTTATTAATTTTAACTTAACTTTATTAACGAAATTTATGATACCTTTTATTCAATTTAGTAGCTTCAGATGTAAAGCTTTTTTTGTTATAAATATTTAGGGGAATGTCATTCAATATGCAGTATTTATTTGCAAGACTACTCAAGTTGATTTATTTTTATTTTTGAACTAACACATTTTCTTGCTTTCTTGCTTAATTGTATGTAAAGAATCTATAAGACGAGCTAAAAAAGAAGCAGAAAAAGCCTTAAATGTCTCAGATTTGTCACAGTCTGATAAGGACAAAAGTGTAAAGCGCCAACGATTTGTTACTCGAAGATATAGTCCTTTGAACGAAACATCATGTAAACGACGCAAAAGTAATATTGTATATGCTGACGATTCGGACAGTGATTTTGAATTAAAAGCACCAGCTGTAAGAAACTTGAAAATAAGTGGTTAGTTCTTTTTTATTATATTTTATATACATATTTAATTTATTTGAGTTTTATTACTTATGTATTACTGTCTATTCATATATGAATTCTAAACACTATATTTTAACATATGAAATATGATATGTACATATTTATGAAATTGCTTTTGTAGAGATTATATTACAATTATTTAAAACCGACTCTTTCATTTTTTTTAAATATATTTTCCTTCTATGCTAGTGTGCATTGTTTTGTGTGTGGTTTTTTTCATCTCTTACATTCAGAAAGAAAGTTTACACCATCTATAATTATATGGGTTTCTTGCTGTGTGTTGAGATTAACTATAACGGTGGTCGTGTGGCAAAATTGCTGCGTTCGTTTTATTTAATGCGCAACTAAAATACTTTTGCATCTAATAATATTTAGTATATAAAATTCTCATTTTTGATCTTCTCTATATTTTCCTGAGTATCTTTGACATTTCAGCAAATGATAAGAACAATAAGGCATCGCCATTATTTTTGGAAGTGACGACAGTAACGACAATTTCAGCGATAATAGTATAACGCAAAGTAAGGCACTTTAATTGTTTAAGGCAATTTAATTGTTGAACATTTCAGAGCAGTGGTAATTCTGACTCCACATGCAATTATGATCTTTTCAATATTTGTATTTATAATAATTGCATTATTGATAAATTTAATTGTTCTTTTTCAGTTTTATGTGCATCAAATAACTATAACTCAAGGACAGAAACACCACAGACATATGGGAATAGTCACAAATACAACTGCAAAAATCATGTTATGACTAGATGTGACAGTAACATGAATTCTACAAAGCAAACACAAGGTATGAAGCACTTATTTGCTTGTTGATATAGTTATTTTGACTCATCTATATGTTAAGGATGTTTTGGCTGTACAATAGTAGCAAAAAACTGTCAAAATTAACAAAAAAAAAGATATTTTTTACGTTTACACTGTTTGAAAAATCAAATGAATAAATCCGAATTATAAAAAGAATTAAAGTATAATATGGTTACAAAATAATATGGTTTTTGACGTCTTCATAAAAGAAAATAATTATAATTAATATTTTTCCTAATTATGATAAAAACTTTTGATCGAATATCTCCTGAAATCAACTGCAAGAAACAAAAAAAACGAGTAATTTGCAGAAAGAGAAAAAGACAATATTTTTTTTACAATTTTTAATAAATAACTTTTAAACGAGTAAATGGATCTAAATCAAGTTTTGCACAAATATTTATTAGAGTTTTCTTAGTATATGTGAAAATTTTTATTTCGCTGGTAATGTTTTTTCCTTGTCAAATTTGTCAATAAGTGCTACAATACGCGATTTTTCATAACAATCAATAGTAACTTTAAATTTTAATAATTTAAATTTAAATAATTTCCAAACCGTTAAGAGAGTTGTGCTCAGGTTTTATTCAGAAGAAATAGTAGAACAGTCTACGAAATTTTCATGCTTTTGTCAATGTTTCGACATATGACACATACATCCTTAATCATTTTTTCAATATTTATACTTTTAATAGTTTGCATAAATGACAAATTTAATTAGTTTAGGTTTTATAACTCCTTTAATTTTATTTATGTCGATATTTTCTCATGTTGCCATTAATTGTTTTTATATATATGCCTTAAATTTTATTTAGATGTAGCCTCCTTTTCCAAATCACGCGAGTCCCAAATATCAGACGCTATACATCTAACTTATTCATCTATTGATAGAAGTGTCAATGAGAGTATCGGCCCTGTAAATCATACAAAAAAGAAGGAGAGGTGTAACGTTCAGAAGGATTTAGAAACGAACAAGCAAGACAAAATAATGAGTGAGCATGAGAATAGTGATGACCGAAATTCTTGTACAGTAATACGGCAGGCGCAAGGTAAGATTGTTAATATTAAAAGTTAATAAGTTGCTCTAATATATGTATATATAATTTTTAAATAATTATTTTGCGAACAGTCCATATATTGCAATTGTTGAAAAGTATTTTATATTTATCGTGGTTGTGCTTTTACAGATACATGCAAGTCATATGTAAATTCCCATAATAAATCACCTGTCAGGAATAATGGTAAGTTGCATTCTTTCAATGGCTAAAACATTTCCTCATATTGTGGTACTCATTCTTTTTTTCTATATCATAACAATAAATTATCTTTTTACAAAATAGCAAGTTTCAACGAAAGGACTATAATGGCTGCTATAAGTGATTTGAGAAGTCGTATTGATAAGCTTTATGTCACCATTATAAAAATTTATACTGCAACATGTCATCCTGAGGAAACACTTGAAAATTCTATCGGGATTCCAATTCTTCCATTGACTTCTATGGAGGAATTCTACAAATGGGAAGATTTTAATTTGGACGAAGAGAAAAAATTGATAATAGTAAGAAAATATTTCCCTCTCCTTTATTTTGAAAATATATAAATTATAGTGGCCGCCGTTCCATATTATATATTTTCATGTTTTACAGATTCGATTGTTAATAGAGCATGGCAAGGAAGATTTGAAAGGCTCTGTGTATTGCATCATGCGCAAACTGATGTCAAACAAAGTCGCAATAAATTTTAATTTAAAGGGAACAAATAGAGAAGGAGCAAGAATTCAGAAAAAGAAATTTCTAGATACGATATCTTATGGTCTTATCATTGGTGAGATTTACGATATTATTAATATTATATAAATATGATTAATTTCTATAGTCAATCTAAATTTGATATTTGTATAACTAATATATTTACATTAAGAATATATTCATTTAATATGTGATCCTTTTTTGTTTGCAGCTGCTCTGAAGGCATTCACAAGAAAGAAAAGGTAGGGGCCTTCACTTTTTATATAATAGAGAGAGTGCAGACTCCCATATTGCGAACTGGTTAAAGGACGCAAAAAAACGTCTTGAAAACGAAGAACTTAGATTAAAGAAGAGCAAGCAACAAGGCGAGCAATCGGAAAATAATGCAAATGACTAGAAAAATCGAAGAGCCAAGGTTACGCTGTTTTTTTATTTTATTTTTTGTTTATGTATATGTTAATAACTATTCCCATATGTCGGTGATATTTCTGTCCTTGAATTATATTTGTTATACATCGATGTTTGTATACGACATGTATGCACGTGTATTAGGATGACAATATATAAACATGTTTCTCTAATTTTATATTTCATATATATATTATATATTTTGTGCAATATTTTAATAATGTTTAATCAAAATAAACACTATATAGTTTCTTACATGTTTCTCTTTATTTTTAATTTAAAACCTTGCATGTAATGTGAAAAAATCCACTCGATAATAAAACAAGAATTCATGTGTATACTACAAGGATGTGTCTCGAAAGTTCGTGAAATTTTCGCATGGATTTCCACGTTAAATCAATGATCTCATCCACGTAGATTATAGTACCATTCTTGAGCGGATTGTCCACTCGAATATCCACGTGGATTCAACGATGCTGATCCACATGTTAATAACGTGGATTTCACGTACTGTTTTTGTCGGGTGCGCGGTACACTCGCGCGAGGCAGGGCGAGATCTTTTTATTTATATACGAATAGATCGTCGTCGATCGCGCAGTAGCGAATCGCGCGCGGTGAATCGAGATGTTTATTTTATTAATAGACGGTGACGATATTCCTGAATTCACCACCGATCAATTGCGGTTTATTCCGAAAGTAATTTTACTAAAACACTTCGGTCGCTATGTGGAACGATTGTGGGAGAAATTGCCCGAACATATAAGAGTGGATCCGGAGGTGCGGCGCTACCGTCGATGCCTTAAGCATTACAATCGTCCCTGGCAACAAACACACATCGACGGCCCGGCGCCGCTCGTTAAAGATTGCAGCGAATGCAATTCGCGAAGCAGCGGTACGGTGTAATCGGTGATATCAGCGGCGCCGGCTTATTGAATAGAGCGATAAACGCGCTCCCCTTCGAATTACATATACCTGGATATCAATTTTGCGGGCCGGGTACTCGTCTCGCGAAACGATTAGCGCGAGGCGATCGAGGCATCAATCCTCTGGACGCGGCCTGCCGCGAGCACGACATCGCGTACTCGCGGAGCGGCGAGCTCGCCGATCGACACGCCGCCGACCGCGCGTTCGCTGAGAGAGCGCGCGAGCGCGTCGCGGCTAAAGACTCGACTCTCGGCGATAGAGCCGCCGCGACGGCTGTATGGATAGCTATGAAATCGAAAACAAAACTTGGAATGGGCGCGACGAGAATCAAGAGAAAGAAGAGCAAAAGGAGGACGACTGCTACGAGGAAAAGAACGCTTCCAATAGCGAAACGCGGTGGCTTCTTGCCCCTGCTGCCGTTATTGGGAGTTCTCGGTTCTTTGGCTGGAGGAGCGGCGGGAATCGCGAAAGCGGTGCACGATCGCCAAGCGGCGCGACGACAGTTGGAGGAATTGCAGCGTCACGATCGCGCAATGGAGGGTCGTGGTTTATACCTCGCACCGTACAAGCGCGGAAGTGGCGCGTCTACGACGAGAAGAAGAGGAAGAGCTAAAATAAAACTTCGCGTAAACAGACGCTAGGAATTCTCCCATCCATCGGAGTAACGACAAACGAACAATTAAATCGCGCGTCGATACTCTCGCGCGTGCCTCACTTTAGAGGCGTGTTTATGCGCGACGCGCTTCCATCGCGGGCGCGCCGCGATGAGAGCGGCATCGTGAATTTAGACGACGCATCCGGCCCGGGTACTCATTGGGTGGCATATGCGAAAAAAGGGGGCGACGCGATCTATTATGACGGTTTCGGCAATCTTCGTCCTCCGCGCGAACTCGCGCGTTATCTCGGGCGCGATGCTAATATTCGATACAATCGTCGCTCCGAGCAAACGCGCGATCAGAATATCTGTGGACAATTGAGTCTTCGATTTCTCCGGAGGGTCGATTGGAGGAATCGCGCGCTATAATATCGACCGTCGCTCGTCGATCGAGCGCAGTTCGATTACTCTCGTCAATCATGTCGCTAACTCTTACTCTTTCCGGACGAAGCAGCATTCTCGCGGCGAGTTACTTTCCGCCTCTGGATTTAAACGACGATGATTACGAGTTAGGTTTAACAAATTTCGAGACTTATAACACGATACCGAATGAAAATTCTACGAATAATAAATTTTACTTCGACGACAACGACGAGGTTATAGCGATTCCAGTGGGATCTTACGAGTTAAGCGCGTATCTAAGAGCCGCAATTCATCGCAAACGGCGAGTGAGAGAGGAGAGACGAGAGCGCGAAAACGAGGAATTGGAAACGAGCGATGACGATTATATATACAGTGTCGACGACGACTATTTCGAAGACGATGACAACGGTGATAAGAGTGAAAATTCTATAACGCTTCGCGGTAATGATAACACTATGAGAAGCGAGATTAAGTGCGCGTATCGAGTAAATTTCACAAAACCTGATAACATCGGTTCGCTACTGGGTTTCTCGTCTCGCGTGTTACAATCGAATAAATGGTACGCGTCCGATAAGCTGATAAATATTATGGCTATTAATCTCATTAGAGTAGAGTGTAATGTCACGACAGGAGCGTATCACAATGACAAATCCGCGCATACTATACACGAGTTCGCGCCTAATCCCGGATATAAAGTGTCGGAGATCCCAGCGCAGATCATTTACCTCCCGATCATCGCGCGGACCATTACTGATATAAATGTGCGTGTCGTGGATCAGAACGGAAGATTAATCGATTTTCGCGGCGAAGAAATCACAGTTCGTCTGCACGTGCGGCGAAGACGATAGAAAGCGCGATGCTCGTAGTGAACGGATCGAATGCGAGAAACGCGCCCATCGTCGCTATCGCGTCGCCCCTAGACGCGAAAAAGAGAAAGAAAAGGGAGGAAGGTTAACCATCGCTAACGCGGCTTTCTTGCGCTCTTTGGGTTTCGTCGTACCAAGAACCGTTTCTCCGTAAAAGCGAAATGTGCGACATTCTAAGCATCGGCGGGGAGCCGATCTTCGACGATCGTATCGTCAAGATTGAAACTCACACATATAATCCTTACGCTAATACTACGTTTGGGAATAGCGATGAGATACGAATTCCTATACAACAGCAAGATCTGTACACATTACCGTGCGATAGTTTTCTCTACATAGAAGGTAGACTCGAGTCTAAAGAGTCGTCGAGTGCGCAAGAGGAAACCGCGTCGGTGACGAGGCTAGTGAACAATTGCGCGGCGTTTATGTTCGAGGAGATTCGCTACGAACTCGACGGTGTGGAAATCGATCGAAGCAGAAATGTTGGGATAACGAGCACGATTAAGAATTACGCGTCGCTGTCAGTCGAAAAAGGCAAGATATTAAAGAACGCCGGATGGGACTTATCGGTGGTAACTCATTCATCGATCAACGATTTCAACTTTTGCGTACCTCTCAACATATTATTAGGTTTTTGTGAAGATTACAAGCGTGTCGTGATCAACGCGCGACACGAACTTATTCTAATACGAGCGCGTAATGATAACAATTGCATCATATCGCGCGAAACGCAAGAGCCTAAAATCGTTTTATTAAAGATACAGTGGCGAATGCCCCATATAGTGTTAAACGATATTAATAAATTAAGGTTATTGCGCACGTTAGATAGCGGACGATATCTGAGCGTCGCTTTTCGCTCGTGGGATCTCTACGAGTTTCCGCTTCTACAGAGCACGACTAAACATTCGTGGGCTGTCAAAGCGGCGACGCAACTTGAAAAACCGCGATACGTTATCTTCGCGCTACAGTCCGGAAAGAAGAACGCTCTATCCGAGGAGCCTTCCCTATTCGACGATTGCAAACTAACTAATGGCAAACTGTATCTTAATTCCGATTTTTATCCTTACGATGATATGAATTTAGATTTCGATAAGCGCAAAGTCGCAGTGTTATACGATATGTACTCGAAATTTCGAAGAACGTATTACGGATGCGACAATGACGAAGCGCTCTTAAATCTGAATAAATTTTTATTCTACGGCCCGCTCGTAGTTATCGACTGTTCACGATAAAACGAATCGATTAAAAGCGCCACCGTGGACGTTCGCATAGAGTTTGATTGCAAGGAGAACATTCCCTCTAATACCACAGCTTACTGTCTTATCATTCACGATCGAGTGGTAGAGTATAATCCGCTCACCAACGTTGTGCGCAGAATCGTATAAGCGCGATGATATTCAAAATATGAAGAGAGAATAATAGAGGCGCACACTTCGAGTACCGCTAATAACAACGATGGACGCACCGATCTTCGTCGATCTTCAAGGTTTCGTAGTTAACGAGAAATTCGTCTCGAAAGAAGTAGCTGTGTTAAGAAATGGCGTGGAATTGACGCATCACATCTTTCGCCCACCGATGTGTTGGGATCTGCTAACGAGAGCGGAAAAATCGCGAGCGTGTTGGTTGACATCTAATCATCATCAATTAAAGTGGAATGACGGACACGTGAATTACGGGTCGATGAAAAGACTCATTCGGGACGCCGTATGCCGAGAATCTAGCCTCGATTCAACGATAAGAATCTACGTCAAAGGTCACGAGAAGAAAAAATGGTTGATCGAAATCTTAGGAAATGTTGCCGACGATCGCGACGTAGCCGTCTCCGTCGAGACTATTGACGCTGATTATGAGGATATTGAACGTTTGGAAACTCTAAACGCTTCGCGGGCCTTTCGCTGCGGATATCACGCGAAGAATTGCGCGTTAGAGAACGCTTGTAAATTGCACGATTGGTGGTTCGAACGACGCGATTATTTGCGTAATATGTGTGATTGATTCTATATTATATTACTTTATATCTACTCGTTTGTATTATAAATTATATCGAATTATTGTATATTATGCATCATCATATATTATATAGCATATCGAGTCAATTAATTAATCTATAAATTTAATTATATTTTAAGCTTTATATAATGTATCGAATCTATTATCAATTATATAACCTATAAATTTAATTATATATAATGTACCGAGTCAATTATACAATCTATAAATTTAATCATTTATTTTAAGCTTTAATAAATGTATTCGTCATACTGTCGCAAAATACACGCTATACTAACGAACCGCGTTTTTCTTTTATCGCGGTCGCGTATCCTTTCCCACGACAATAGCTCACGCATCTCCTATTTTATACAGATGTCCGTCAGAAAAGTGTTCGATTATCTGATTAGTATTATTATAATAAAATTAAAATAAATCTATTTTATTTTAGTATTTTATATTATAAAATAAATTTATCTTTATATATAAAACGAATACTATTTTTATCGCGAACGCGTATCCTTCCGCGATAAGAGAGCGCCAACGCTTACTACGAAAGAAAGATAGCGCGAGAGCGAGAGGATATCGAGGAAGGAAAGAGAAGCGAAAAGAATCAACGCTTCGTTTAATATATAGCATTTATTCATAAAGAATCACATTTATTCATAAAGAATCACATTTTACAAATGCGCAATACACGAAATATATAAGTATAAGCAACAATCAAATTTTATTAACGCGTAAAGTTACAGCTCGAAGAACGGCTGTGATTCAGGCTCGTAATCCTCTAATTGTACATTCGCTGGCGGTTCATTCTCGTCGCCCGTCGACGGTTCGGCCTCGTCCTCCATCGGCTGCGATTCGGGCTCCTCACCGATTAATTGCGATTCGGGCTTCTCGTCGATCGGTCGCGATTCAGGCTCTTCGTCGATTGGCCGCGATTCGGGCTCCTCGCTGATTGGCCGTGATTCGGGCTCCTCGCTGATTGGCCGCGATTCGGGCTCCTCGTCGATCGGTGACGCGATAACTCGCCTATTCTCGTGTTCGTGAAGCCTGTCGATTAATTCAGGGATGGCGAAGTCGCGATCGCGAAACTCAAATTGCTCGGGGACTAGCGCGACGTCGCGTTGGCGAGCGTCGCGCAACGCGCTGTGAACGTTTTGCGCCTGCGCGAGCATAGTCCTCGTCTTCGTCAATAAATCATAGAGCGATTCTCGCGCCGTTCTTATACAATCTTCTATCTGTTGTCTAAAGTAAAAAAGTAAAAGGATTATTAAAAATTATAATTTATTATAAAAAGTATTATAAAAATTTTAATCGAATACTTACATTGAACGCGTGATATCGATGTCTCCATCGAGCTGAAAGTTCAGTCTGAACAAATCCGGACTGTTCGCGATAACGCCTCGCGCCTCCTCGCGCAAATCCGAGGCGAGATCTCCCAAAACGTAAGCCTTTATTGCAATTAAATCGCCGTTGACATTAATATAATCAGCCGCGTTAATTATTTGCTCGATTCGTTCCATATCGAGCAGTTCGCGACTGATTTTAATTCTCGTTATTTCGCACCTCGCCACTTTGCTCTTATACCGTTTCGCGCTTCGTCGACTCGTCACTTCACTATTTCGCGAGCGAGAATACTTTGACGCTTCTCGAAACGATCTCGCGTTTATAAGGATCGACGCGCGGATGCCGCGATACGAGCGGAGATAAATGAGTAATAAAAATAGATTATAGAGGAAAATATATAACAAAGAATAATGCGATAAGAGGGACTCGAGCGCCCGCTAAATAACGCGCATCCCGGATACGCGATGAATGTTTATCGTCGCCGGAAAGGGTACGTTTCTCTAATCGCTCGTCAAGTGTCCTTCTTAGAGGATAAACGAATAATAAAAATAGAAATAATAAAAAAAGTAAAACCGCGAAAGGAACTCGAGCGTCCGCTAGATAACGCCCATCCGGACGCTCGGCCGATATTCGCTCGTCGTCGAAAGGGCGCGTCCTTCTAATTGAGGCGGACCGCGACTCTTTTTCGAACGAATCGCATTTCCCCCTCCCCCATCCGTGCCGAATTCGCCGACGATAAAAATAGGCATCTCGTCGAACGCGCGAATCAATCGCGCCCGGCGCCTCTCGATAGTTTCCCGCGTCTTTCCCCGCTCCGCGCGATGACTAACGCGAAGACGGTTCTTCTCGTCTTAACGACGACGCTCGTCGCCGCGACGGCCGCCGCGCCCGTTGATTCGGAAAAGGCCGAGGCGCTTCGCTTCCTGCGCGCGTACGGTTTTCTAAAGGACAACGGAGAATCGCTATCATCCGATAACGCGACATCTCTGCGTCGCGCTTTGTCGCTGTTTCAGGAATACTATCAATTATCAGGAAACGGCGAGTTAGACGCAGTTACGCTTAGCCTTATGCGCAAATCGCGATGCGGTCTCGCGGATATTCCCGATCGCGCGTATGGCCCGATCGCGCGAAAATGGCAGAAAACGCGCCTCACGTGGAATTTTCAGGTAGCTAGCGAGGAACTCTCGCGAACGGCCGAAGCGGCGTTCGCGTTATGGGCGGTGAATTCGTCGCTAACCTTCGCGCGCGACCCGCTGTGACCCGATATATTGATATCGTATCGAACGGGCGCACACACTTACGCGAATCGCAGGAATATAGGCATTTGCCCGGCGACCTTCGACGGTCCCGGGGGAGCCCTAGCTCACGCGTTCTTTCCCTCTGGAATGACCGATTTCGCGTCAGAGGTACACGTTGACGATTCAGAACCGTGGCACGTGTATCTAAATAAAAATCCTCCCAACACGCATCATTTGTTGCAAACGCTGACGCACGAGATTGGCCACGCTTTGGGTCTACAACACAGCATGCGCAACGACTCGATAATGTTTCCGTATATACCCGATATCGAGAATCAATTTCCGGTTAAGCTGAGCATAGAAGATATTCTGGCTATACAGAATCTGTACGGGTCTTACGACGACGGAAACTATCCAACGGCGACTCCCGCGACTACCGCGGCGCCCGCTACGACGAGTGTCGCGCCAATTGACCCCGCGCGCGCGGATCTCTGCGCTTTACGGCGCGTGGACGCCGCGCTGATAATGAATCACCGATTATATATAGCTAATCGCCGTAATGTGTGGTCAATCGATGTGATCGAGAAACGCTACAGTAGGCCCATGACGCTCACGGATTACGCGGCGTTTCTCCCAGCGAATTTCATGCGCCTATCTGCCGCGTATTGAAGATCCTCGGGCGATCTCGCGCTATTCGCGGACGATTCGATCTACCTCGCGGAATATCCTAGCCTTAAGCTAAAATCGGGTTGGCCGAGATATCTCCACGATATCGGACTTCCTCGAAATGTTAAGATTAACGCTGCGGTAAACACGCACACGGGACGAACCTACGCGATCTACGACGACGACAAGGTAGCGGAGATTGACGAGTGCCGCATGATAGTCATTAGACACGCTCCATTAAAAGATATATTTCCCGGAATACTGCCCGCGATAACGTCGGCCTTTCGATATATCGATGGCAATCTATATTTTTTCGCCAAACATCAATTTTACGCCTTTAACGAATTTACGAATATCGTAACTTTGGCGAGTCCTTTCGATCTACACGCGCTCGGTATCGAGTGTCCTACGGATGGGCTGCTAAGACAATTGCGCGATCTCCTAAGTCGCGTTTATCGTCTCAGCGACGCGATCGAGAGAGAGAGAATCGACGAGGAGGACGACTAAAGCGACTCTGCCGTCATTTTTAAAAAATAGAATATAAGAGAGGACGCACACGAAAGAGGAAGAAGAAATCTCTACGCGAGTATATAAAGACCATCCATCAGTTAAGCGCTTCATTGTTGACGGAGAACGCCGAAGCCTACGAACGAAGAAAAACGAGCGATAATGTACGCGACAATGGGTGGGCAACAGCAGCACTCATTTGACAATCGATCGAGGCTAACAGAGCGAGACCGCGAGGATAGCGCGGGATACGCTAAAAGAGCTAAACAGGACAATGGGTAAGACTATTAAATGTTTATTCGAACTAATAATCCGCTAGCGTCGTTTCTCTTATCACCCGCATCCATTTTCAGACGAGATCGCGACCGAACGCCTAGATGTGACGCGGATGTTTCGATTGTGCGGCCGCTCAGAATCTTAGGAAGACGCTATCCATTGACCAAAACTGCGTACAAACATCTCGAAGTCAGCGTTAATGTTAGTCAACCCTCTTTTGTGGAAATCGTCCTTGGAGATTGCCACGGCAAGGAGATCTCGCTAACACCGGATATGTGGAAGGAACTGCTCGATCTACGATCTACACTTCTATCATATTTTCGCTCCGACGAGCGCGATGAGGCGCGTCCTCCAGCGCCGATATATATCGAACAGTTAACGCTGCGATTCAGTAAACTCAACAATCTTCGAATACTCCGTCTCGAAACACCCAAAGTTCGTCTGGCCGTATCGAAGAGTACCGTTCTAACTATATTAAATCTAGAACTTTGCGTTAACCGCATCGTTACATCTGTAAGCGGTTTAACCGCGCATGTGGATAACAAGCTGACTCGTTTTCTCGATATCGCGGCAGGCGCTCATGATTCGGCGCTTATTCCCAAGATGATACGCGATAACGAGAACTTCGACCGCAACGATATCGTCGATTGCGAGCTGCAGGCTCTGCTCTTCGAAGAATCATGATACACTTATTCGCATACTCGTATTATCACATTATTAATATATTAAAAATATTGTAAAAGGAAACAATAAAAACGCTCCTCCTCTCGCGTTAAAAAACCATCTCTCTTTATTCCACAACCTTTCAACGATTCGCTATCTCGCTCGAGCGATAAGCGCGCTCGTATCACCGCTAACCGTTCCTCTATCTGTCTCCCTCGACGCCATATATCAGCGTCCGCTCGCGGATCGCGCGCTAGAAGCGACGCGCGTCCCTTAAAAATCATGATAGCGGATCGCGCGCTAGAAACGGCGCGAGAGATCGCCGTCATCTCCTTAAGGAACGAGTCGCGTCAAGGTCGAGTCGCGCCAAGGTCAAATCGCGCCGGGAGAAACCGCGACCTCAATCGAGTCGAGCGTCATCTCCCGGGCGATCTCGTTGATTTTGTTGGGCGTCTAGATAGGCATAGCTTACAGAATCGGTAAGCCCGACCTCCGATCGAGCCGAGCGCCATCTCACGGGCAATCTTAGCGATTCATACCCGCTCCCTCCCGTGACGTCACGCGCTCCCCCGACCCCCTCGCCCCGCTTCCCGTCGCGCCCTACGTACCCCCCTCCTCTCCCCCCTGTCCGCGCTTCCCCCCTCGGTCGTCTACAAACTGTTCTAATCCATATCTCCATCCTTTTCTATCTCTCTATTCATCTCTCTCGCTCTCATGGGTAAAGTGGGTTAGCGGCGGCCTATCTCACCTACTGTAATAGATTACTTTTAATTAATTTATAGATATATACTATATGTAGATTTATTTATTAATTTTTCAATATGTATTTTATTTATTATTTAACACGTTCAATTAATTAATAATTAATAATTATTTAATTATATTTGCTTAAAACCGCAAACGGTGCACCAAAATTAATAACATCATAATAATGATATTATAATAATAATATAATTTATAATATGATATAATATAATGTCATACAATGTGTGTGCACAATGCAATTACAATATGTAATATAAATTTTTTCTTCTAACAGTCTGCCAATAATATTGTATATACTAAAGTTACACATATATTTCACATAATTATTAGGTTAGGTTATTCTTATATACGGACGCTCCTGAGACAAAGCGTCGTGCTCCTTAGTAACGCATATCTGGCGACTCGTCGCTAATGTATGAGCGGTGAGTGGGGGACAATAGGCGTGAGCCACGGAATCGGGCCGAAATGTGCAACTAAATCCGAGCACTGTTTTACATAAATATTATATTAGGTGTACAACTTTGCTTCCGCCGTTTTCCTACAGATGGCTTTAGCGGTAAGTAGTGGTCGAAATAAATAGATCATAGACGTCATGCAATAAACTTGGGCATCTGTCAACATAACCCCATAGAAACATTCTCGATTGAAAATGTCAGTTTACGAGCCAAATTCTCGTCATTTGCGGGAGGTTTTAATTTTCTGCTTCAATATGAAGAAATCTGCGGCTGAGGCTCATCGAATGCTCTCAAATACTTATGGTGAGGCCGCTATTAGTGAAAGAACGTGTCGTGAGTGGTTTCAACGCTTCAAGAACGGTGATTTTCACATCGAAGACCGGCATAGCGGTGGAAGAGAGAAGGTTTTCGAAGATGCAGAATTGGAGGCATTACTTAATGAAGACTCGAGTCAAAGTCAAGAAGAATTGGCACGATCATTGGGAGTGACTCAACAAGCAATTTCAAAACGCCTCAAAGACATGGGAATGATTCAGAAGCAAGGAAATTGGGTGCCATACGAGTTGAAACCGAGAGATGTTGAACGGCGTTTGTTTGCTTGTGAACAGTTGCTTGAAAGGCAAAGACGGAAGGGATTTCTGCATCGCATTGTGGGGACGAAAAATGGGTTCATTACGATAACCCCAAGCGCAGAAAATCATGGGGATATCCCGGCCATGCTTCCACGTCGACGGCCAAATCGAATATTCACGGCTCCAAGGTCATGCTCTGTATTTGGTGGGACCAGCTCGGCGTATTATGAGCTGTTAAAACCGACTGAAACAATCACAGGCGATCGTTATCGAACGCAATTAATGCGTTTGAGCCGAGCATTAAAAGACAAACGGCCGCAATACAACGAGAGACACGATAAAGTGATTTTGCAGCATGACAATGCTCGACCCCATGTTGCGAAAGTGGTCAAGACATACTTGGAAACGTTGAAATGGGAAGTCCTACCCCACCCGTCGTATTCTCCAGACGTTGCTCCCTCTGACTATCACTTGTTTCGATCAATGGCACACGACCTGGTTGACCAGCACTTCCGGTCTTATGAAGTGGTAAGAAATTGGATCAATTCGTGGATCGCTTCAAAAGATGACCAGTTTTTTCAACGCGGGATTCGTACGCTGCCCGAAAGATGGGAGAAAGTAGTGGCCAGCGATGGACAATACTTTGAATCATAAATGTATAACCAGTTTTTTACAATAAAGCCTCGAATTTCGGAAAAAAACGGCGGAAGCAAAGTTGTACACCTAATATAATAAAAGAAAGAAATTAATCTAAAAGTATTTCGTAAGGAGAATAAGAAATTATGCATTTGAATGCGTTATTCTTTACTGATGACTAATAATGTAAAATTCTCCATTATCCCTTTTCATTCTTTATCCATTATTTATCGTTCCCATACTTGCTTCATGTGACTTCTGAATTGCTGCAAAACTATCTGGATCTGAATAATAGCGATTATTAACAATTACAAAGCGTTATCTAACTTATAATTTTGCAATTTTATAACTTTATGATTTTAATATAACTATATAATTTTAAAACAATTTGCACGGTTTGCATTTTTAAGCAAATATAATTAAATTACATTAATTAATTAATAAGTAATAATTAAATTGCAAATTGTGCAAATTGTTAAAAATTATAGTTATATTAAAATTATAAAGTTATAAAATTACTAAATTATAAGTTAGGTATTGCTTCATAATTATTGAACTTGTTAAATAATAAATAAGGTACATATTAAAAAATTAGTAAATAAACCTACATATAGTATATGTGCTCTATAAATTAATTAAAAATCTATTACCTCACTTTTTAAATCTGTTTGATGCTTTGACATTTACCAAATGTTAATATATCAAACAAAATATCAGTTAACCTATAGCTATTTTGAGACAGCTGTTTGAATTGCTGAATAACAACCAGTCATGATGCACGAAGATGCATACACGAGTACGCGCCTTGTTAAGACGTCATATGTTAAGGCGTTAAGTCTTCCCTTGTATATACTTCCCTTGATTATACTTTCAAAGTCCTTAAAACTATCTATCTATGAAACAGTTAATATTATGTATGAAACAGTTAATATTATACAAATATAATTATGTATAAAAAATATAATATAATATAATATAAGTATACAAATATAATATAAGTATGAAACAGTTAATATTATACAAAATGCAGTAGTTAGCAATCATAGCTATAAGATGACATTACCGAGTTCAAATCGTAAAACATCGTTCAATCGTTAAAACATACAAAAATTTCAATTTTATACATCCATGTCCCTATAATAGTTCGTACGTAAAACGTATATACACAGTATGTTTGATAAATAAACGGATTGAGTTTCTGTTATCGACACTATAAGCGCCATGTATTAGGCATTTTTTTTTTTTTTGATAGTTTTATGTTTGAGCTACCAACTGTTAAAATTTCAATGAAATTAGACGACTCTTTCAAAAATTATTGACATTTTATTGACAGTACTTTGATGGATGTTGTGACGAAAACACGATGATGAAACAAAGAGCAAATATTAAATTCTGTTTTAAACTTGGGATAACGGCCAGGCAAACATTTAAAATATCTCATCACCAGTCATTATCAAATCCAAGAAGTTTTCGTTCTTTTGAACCGTTTTAATTAGGAAGAAAAAGTTTATAATGTATATTGTAATTGCATTGTGCACACATATTCTATAACATATTCTACATATTATATTATATCATATGATATTTATAAATTATAATATCATAATTATGATATTATTAATTTTTGTGCACAGTTTGCAATTTTAAACAAATATAATTTAATTAATTAATAATTATTAATTAATTGAACGTGTTAAATGATAAATAAGGTACAGATTAAAAATTTAATAAATAAATCTACATATAGTATATAGAATCTTCTCTCTTGCTGTATAAATTAATTAAAAGTAATCAATTACCATACTTTTTAAATCTATTTTATGCTTTGACATATATCAAATGTTGATATATCAAACTATAAAATGTCAGTCAGCCTCCAGTTATTTTGAGCCTATAGCTATTTGAATTGCTGAATAACACAGTCATGATGCATGAAGATGCGCACACGAGCACGTGCTTCGAATATATCTCAATAAAAGTATAAATTCATTTTAAGGTGTTAAGTCTGTCCCTTTGTGTATATACCGGGACCCGGGCCGAACTGAAATCGGAATCGATAACCGTTTCGTTTCTGTTTGTTTTCATCAAACCGAAACTGTAAGTAAACCGAAATTTTGTAAAATTTATGACATCGGAACCATAACCGGATCGGTTAAATTATTTTCGTTTTTTTTTTGCTATTTTTATTCTATACTTTATTACTTTATTACTTTTTAAAGTAGGATAAAAAGCATTTATTCAGAATTAATATACCCATTATTTTACATATTCCCTTTGGAATTTGAGACATTTTTCCCAAATTTCTGGAAGTTTTTTATACTCTTTTTGAAAAAGATTTTTGGCTAAGTACGCATCCAATTTTGTATGTAGCCGGTGAGAATGAGATTCATTTTCGTCGCGTTCATGTTTTTGTTTGAACATATCACATCACTTAAACACTTAAGATCTTGAAAGACAGTCATTTGTAAACATCATTTTTTCAAATCTTTCATAAAATTCGGTTGATTTTTTACTTAAACCGCATTCTCGTCGGTCGTGTGTAAAACTAGATACGTACTCAATCAAAAATCTTTTTTGAGAAGGGTATAAAGAAACTTCCAGAAATTTGGGAAAAATGTCTCGAACTCCAAGGAAAACATATAAAATAATAATGTATAAATGTATAAAATATATTATTTCTGAATAAATGCTTTTATACTTTAAAAAAATCAGTCTCATTAATATTTGAATCTAGTATTTTCCGTATAACTCTAATTATCATAATTCTTTCTATAACTACTTTTAGTGTACTAATTCTCTCTAATTGCTATGTCCATTCTACAAATCTGTCATTTAGCGCATTTATAAATTGTACGCGTGCAATTTTGTCGCGTATTTCCTTGCGCGCACTTGATAAACTAACTACGTTAAACGTTTTATATACGTTTCTATTGGATATTTCTTGTGTAAATTTTTGCTTCGAATTTGTAAATAATATATAGAATATTTCAAATATCCGAATCTCATTTTTAATTTAAAATAGTCGTGTTAAAAAAAACATTTTAATGAACTGTAATCGTAACCGAAAAAACTACTAATTAAATTTCAATTTTTTTTTATAAACTATAATTTTATAAAACTAAGGAAACAAAACCAAAATCGGGACAGTTATCAAATATTTTATTAGATCGTAATCGTAACCGAATCGAAATATGATGTTGGTCCGAATCCCTGGTATATATTATACTTTCAAAGTCCTCAAAAATACCCATCCATATAAAAGAGTTAATATTTTGCAAAATATAGTATAGTTAGCAATTATAGCTATAAGGTGATGTTGCTGGGTTCAAACCGTATTGAAACATATAAAAATTCAATTTTAAACATCCATGTCCTCATAATAGTCCACACATAAAACGTGTATATGTCCTCATATCAATCCATTGCCTGTTTATATCTATATGTCCTTGAAATATACCATACATGTTAAATCATTTATAGTTTTGAGAAAAACGATATAGATAACTGCTATAAGTAGCTATATTGACTAAATAACATGCACTGCTTCTAACTATATGCATGTACCATATACAGGGTGTTCCGGAACAACCTTCCGTCCGTGAAATGACGTATTCCTGATACAATTCTAAGACGATTTATCCTTTACCAAAATTTGAATTGAAGCGTAATTTTTGAGTCATAGGCAAAAATAGTTAGCAAATCACGCGTCGAGTACAGAAGGCAGGCAGGAGCGGCACGGCGCGACGCGGCGCGGCGCGCCGTGAGCGCCCAGCACAGCTGACCGTCTGATTACCACCGCATGAGTCGCTAACTATTTTATCTTACAACATAAAATTATGGTTTAAATAAAATTTTGGTAAAGAAGAAAATATCTCAGAATTATGTCAAGAATACGTGTTTCTTAAAATAACGTCACTTTAACAAAAGTTGTTGCGGATCGCCGGCCGTCGCACACTGCAATCAGCTGATTGCTAACGCGATGTGTGTATGGCGGAGTGTATGTGCGTAAAAGAGAGAGAGAGAGAGAGAGAGAGAGAGAGAGAGAGAAAGAGAGAGAGTGAGGAAGGGAAGCAGGGAGAGACGTTTATACACACGCACGCACATGCGGTTCACGGCTCAGCAATGGAGGGGATAACGCACACAAGCGCGAACCGCGTACGTGTGCGCTCTGCGCTTCGGCTAGCTTCGGAGAGTAGAGTAGTACAGACATATGTTTTCCGTCTTCTTCTCACTTTCTACCGAGCTGGCAACGATGGTTGCGTTCCGATATTCACTGCCAGTACTGAAAATCTATAGTGCACGTGACGTAGACTATAGATTTTCAGTATTGGCAGTGAATATTGGAACGCAGCCGAAGGCGACGTTGATTGCTTGGCTTATTACATACGATAGCGTTAAATGTTTTTCTGACTCGTGAAATTTTTATTATGCATATATGTGTATATTTATATATATATATATATATATATATATATATATATATATAAAACATTTTTTCGTTATGCTATATTAAGTTTTATTATAATATAATAAAAGTAATATATTTACATGTAAGGACATATGCGATTTCTTAATTACTTTATATTACTTTAATAATTACTTTATTAATTATTTACACAAATATGTGTTTGTGTAAGATTATAAATATTACAATAATATGAGAATAGTGAATGGACTTCCACACCACCCATGAGGTTCCACTAATGGCGCGTTAGATTTTTTTATTACGTGGATCTTCGCCTGGAGTCCTATTGTACCACATTTTATCCATGTCTTTTATAGACATATATATTTTACATATCTACTTTATAGGTGTGATATCTTTTACGGACAAGATTGTTATTGTAAAATCTAGATGTAAAGTAAGCCATTCTTTCTTCAAACAGTTTTCGTCAAAACCGCCAAGAGTTTCAGCGATAAAAGAAACATCATTGAATGATGTTTCTCTATCAATATCTAATAATGCTTGGTTATATTCGAAAACTTTTAATTTTGATAAAAATTTATCATTAATTGGTAATCTTTTATAAATTTCCTCGGCGGCAGTTACATAAAATTGCAAACAATTCTTTCGAACATTTGCAACTATATCTGCATGTCCTTCCTTCATTAATTTATCGAGGTATTCTTCACATTCAGATCCTAAAGAAACTTCTTCTAACAATTTTTGATTCTCCTTTTCATCAAATTTAATATTATTACATAAATTATTCAAATGTTCTGACTTTAAAAAGTGTTTACAAACTGTGGTTAAAAGTTCTACTGACTTTGGCTGCAATAAATGTATTCTAGTTTCCACAGCTTGGAAAAATGCATTAAATGAATTAAAAAAATTTAAAATGCGCTGTAAAATTAAGAAATAGGCTTTTATATCTAGATCTTGCATCATAGATAATAAATTTGTTCCAGACTTTGTTTTTTCGCTTATGGTAATTTCATTCAGAAATAACTTGATAGTATCCCAAGACTCAAGAAGTCTTTCAACACATGAATGATGAGAAAGCCACCGTGTATCAGACAACTTTAAAATTTTTAGGTTTGTTTCCTGAAAACATTCACAGAACTCTTGATAAATTGCCGAACGTTTCGGACTACCGTTAATAAAATTCGCGATTTTTTTTTAAAATTCCTCGCAATAATCCGGTATTTTAGCGCATGCGGCATGCGCAACTAATGCAGTGGAATGACAAGGACATGGAAGTGTAATTAAATTTTTACACATCTCTTCCAGCTTTTTTTTAAATGAAAGATGTTTTGCTGTCATTACGGACGCATTGTCACATGATAAAGCAACAATATTTAAAAATGGAATATTCAATTTCCACATTTCAGCTTTAAAGGCATTAAACAATTTTTCTGCGCTGCAATCTCTCGCATCAATAATAATTAATTTTACTAATTACGAGCGAATGTTTAATGTTTTCGAATCAACATACCGAACAAGAAACGTCATCCATTTTTCATTTGAAATATCAGACGTTTCATCAATAAAAATTGAAAATTAAGTGTTTTGAATGCTGTTAACTATACGATCCGTCTCAATCGGACATAGCACATTTGAAATTATACTTGTACATTTTGTTCGGCCCATACTCATATTTTTCAAAACATTAAAATCTTTTCCTATTTCTTGGAAAAGAGAAAGAATATCTTTTGCCGTTTGATACGAAATATTTTTATCAGCAATTAACGCGGCATAACGAATTTCTGCTGATTTCTTTCGCTCTTCAAATGACAAAAGTGATTCGTTCATATTAATATCTTCACTGGACTTGTTTGTTTCATTTTCTTTACATTTTATAATATGTTTCTTGGATTCTGCGTGACGATAGATTTGAGACAAACCACCAACAACAGATATATTACAAAACGCGCAGAAAAATGAATTAACGTCATGTGACACTTCGCGTAGCCATGGCTTAAACAAATCGATATCTAACCATTGTTGTTTAAAACGTTTTCGTATTATTGTATTTGAACTTATATTGTTATTATTTAATAATAACGATGCATTTTCTTTATGACGCGCAGAATCCGCATGTCTTTTAACGTGCGATAAACTGCACGAAAAATTTTGATTACATATAATACAATGGAAAAGGCTATCATCAAATGATACTTTGCGTATCCAAGATTTAAATCGATCATCACTAAGCCAAGCTTCTGAAAAGCTTTGCTTCGGTTTTTTTTTAATGTATCACACATTTCTATATAGAATTGTCAAACAGATAAAAATATAAATAAGAATATAAATAAGAATGAAACAGATAAAAATATAAATAAATTTGAGGCTTACAATTGGGATAGTTCCAACTTTCTGAACATCAAGATTTTACACAAGAGCACTGTTTAGAGAAAGTTATTAAAACGAAGTAGCAGCGTAAAGAATTCGAGATAAATTTGAATTGATATAATCGATTTATTGATTCTATGCCCGCGTACTACTTATCTAGTCGACATTTCGGCGAGAAAAGAGACGAGAGCCTATTCTACATGTTTGAAAACGACGAAACTGTTCCGAGACAATAACAAGAAAAAACACTTTGTCAGCTGATTTAGGCATATCGAGACGAGCGGACACGACGGGCTATGCGTCTATTTGTAAACACAAGCAGAAATCTATAAATATAAATGGTGATTTAAAAATATATTTAATTTTATGAATTTTTTAAAATCCATATCCAAGTTTCCTTTTTAAGGATGTACTAACTAGACAATCCCAAAAGTTACTTCAATTTAAAATTGATGAAAAATTGATTTATTTTTTAATTTTTATTATCCGCGTATCTTGTCCGTAAAAGATATCACACCTATAAAGTAGATATGTAAAATATATATGTCTATAAAAGACATGAATAAAATGTGGTACAATAGGACTCCAGGCGAAGATCCACGTAATAAAAAAATCTAACGCGCCATTAGTGGAACCTCATGGGTGGTGTGGAAGTCGATTCACTGTTCTCATATTATTGTAATATTTATAATCTTACGCAAACACATATTTGTGTAAATAATTAATAAAGTAATTATTAAAGTAATATAAAGTAATTAAGAAATCGCATATGTCCTTACATGTAAATATATTACTTTTATTATATTATAATAAAACTTAATATAGCATAACGAAAAAATGTTTTATATATATATATATATAAATATACACATATATGCATAATAAAAATTTCACGAGTCAGAAAAACATTTAACGCTATCGTATGTAATAAGCCAAGCAATCAACGTCGCCTTCGGCTGCGTTCCAATATTCACTGCCAATACTGAAAATCTATTACGTTCCTGTAAGTGAGATTTGCCGAAAATTTTCATAACACATCAAGGAAATTGAGAAACAACGCTTCTCGGCTCACAAAGCTAAAATGGAAGTGTACGCAAGTCTCCTTCGTTCGGAAGGACTTAATTACGTTCCTGTAAGTGAGATTTGCCGAAAATTTTCATAACACATCAAGGAAATTGAGGAACAACGCTTCTCGGCTCACAAAGCTAAGATTGAAGTTTACGCAAATTTCCTTCGTTTGAAACGCCTTAGTTACGTGCCTGTAGACGAGATTTGCCGAAAATTTTCATAACACATCAAGGAAATTGAGAAACAACTCTTCTCGGCTCACAGAGATAATATCGCTATGTACGCAAGTCTCCTTCGTTCGGAACGACCTAGTTACGTTCCTGTAAGTGAGATTTGCCGAAAATTTTCATAACACATCAAGGAAATTGAGAAACAACGCTTCTCGGCTCACAAAGCTAAGATGAAAGTGTACGCAAGTCTCCTTCGTTCGGAAGGACTTAATTACGTTCCTGTAAGTGAGATTTGCCGAAAATTTTCATAACACAACAAGGAAATTGAGGAACAACGCTTCTCGGCTCACAGAGATAATATCGCTATGTACGCAAGTCTACTTCGTTCGGAACGATCTAGTTACGTTCCTGTAAGTGAGATTTGCCGAAAATTTTCATAACACATCAAGGAAATTGAGGAACAACGCTTGTCGGCTCACAAAGCTAAGATGGAAGTGTACGCAAGTCTCCTTCGTTCGGAACGACTTAGTTACGTTTCTGTAAGTGAGATTTGCCGAAAATTTATATAACACATCAAGGAAATTGAGAAACAAGGCTTCTCGGCTCACAGAGATGGGATCGCTATGTACGCAAGTTTCTTTCATTGGGAACGACTTAGTTACGTGCTTGTAAGTGAGATTTGCCGAAAATTTTTATAACACGTCAAGGAAATTGAGGAACAACGCTTCTCGCCTCACAGAGCTAGGATCGCTATGTGCGCAAGTTTCCTTCGTTCGGAACGACTTAGTTACGTGCCTGTAAGTGAGATTTGACGAAAATTTTCATAACACGTCAAGGAAATTGAGGAACAACGCTTCTCGGCTCACAGAGATAAGATCGCTATGTACGCAAGTTTCCTTCGTTCGGAACGACTTAGTTACGTTCCTGTAAGTGAGATTTGCCGAAAATTTTCTTAACACATCAAGGAAATTGAGGAGCAACATTTCGCGGATCACAGAAATAAGATGGCTATGTACGCAAGTTTCCTTCGGTTGGAACGACTTAGTTACGTGCCTGTAAGTGAGATTTGCCGAAAATTTCTATAACACATCAACGAAATTGAGGAACGACGCTTCTCGGCTCACACAGCTAAGATGGAAGTGTACGCAAGTTTCCTTCGTTCGGAACGACTTAGTTACGTTCCTGTAAATGAGATTAGCCGAAAATTTTCATAACACGTCAAGGAAATTGAGGAACAACGCTTCTCGGCTCACAAAGCTAAGATGGAAGTGTACGCAAGTCTCCTTCGTTCGGACCGACTTAGTTACGTTCCTGTAAGAGAGATTTACCGAAAATTTTCATAACACATCAAGGAAATGGAGGAACAACGCTTGTCGTCTCACAAAGCTAAGATGGAAGTGAACGCAAGTTTCCTTCGTTCGGAACGACTTAGTTACGTTCCTGTAAGTGAGATTTGCCGAAAATTTTCATAACACATCAAGGAAATTGAGGAAAAACGCTTCTCGGCTCACAAAGCTAAGATTGAAGTTTACGCAAATTTCCTTCGTTTGAAACGCCTTATTTACGTGCCTGTAGACGAGATTTGCCGAAAATTTTCATAACACATCAAGGAAATTGAGAAACAACTCTTCTCGGCTCACAGAGATAATATCGCTATGTACGCAAGTCTCCTTCGTTCGGAACGACCTAGTTACGTTCCTGTAAGTGAGATTTGCCGAAAATTTTCATAACACATCAAGGAAATTGAGAAACAACGCTTCTCGGCTCACAAAGCTAAAATGGAAGTGTACGCAAGTCTCCTTCGTTCGGAAGGACTTAATTACGTTCCTGTAAGTGAGATTTGCCGAAAATTTTCATAACACATCAAGGAAATTGAGGAACAACGCTTCTCGGCTCACAAAGCTAAGATTGAAGTTTACGCAAATTTCCTTCGTTTGAAACGCCTTAGTTACGTGCCTGTAGACGAGATTTGCCGAAAATTTTCATAACACATCAAGGAAATTGAGAAACAACTCTTCTCGGCTCACAGAGATAATATCGCTATGTACGCAAGTCTCCTTCGTTCGGAACGACCTAGTTACGTTCCTGTAAGTGAGATTTGCCGAAAATTTTCATAACACATCAAGGAAATTGAGAAACAACGCTTCTCGGCTCACAAAGCTAAGATGAAAGTGTACGCAAGTCTCCTTCGTTCGGAAGGACTTAATTACGTTCCTGTAAGTGAGATTTGCCGAAAATTTTCATAACACAACAAGGAAATTGAGGAACAACGCTTCTCGGCTCACAGAGATAATATCGCTATGTACGCAAGTCTACTTCGTTCGGAACGACCTAGTTACGTTCCTGTAAGTGAGATTTGCCGAAAATTTTCATAACACATCAAGGAAATTGAGGAACAACGCTTGTCGGCTCACAAAGCTAAGATGGAAGTGTACGCAAGTCTCCTTCGTTCGGAACGACTTAGTTACGTTTCTGTAAGTGAGATTTGCCGAAAATTTATATAACACATCAAGGAAATTGAGAAACAAGGCTTCTCGGCTCACAGAGATGGGATCGCTATGTACGCAAGTTTCTTTCATTGGGAACGACTTAGTTACGTGCTTGTAAGTGAGATTTGCCGAAAATTTTATAACACGTCAAGGAAATTGAGGAACAACGCTTCTCGCCTCACAGAGCTAGGATCGCTATGTGCGCAAGTTTCCTTCGTTCGGAACGACTTAGTTACGTGCCTGTAAGTGAGATTTGACGAAAATTTTCATAACACGTCAAGGAAATTGAGGAACAACGCTTCTCGGCTCACAGAGATAAGATCGCTATGTACGCAAGTTTCCTTCGTTCGGAACGACTTAGTTACGTTCCTGTAAGTGAGATTTGCCGAAAATTTTCATAATACATCAAGGAAATTGAGGAGCAACATTTCGCGGATCACAGAAATAAGATGGCTATGTACGCAAGTTTCCTTCGTTTGGAACGACTTAGTTACGTGCCTGTAAGTGAGATTTGCCGAAAATTTTCATAGCACATCAAGGAAATTGAGGAACAACGCTTGTCGGCTCACAAAGCTAAGATGGAAGTGAACGCAAGTTTCCTTCGTTCGGAACGACTTAGTTACGTTCCTGTAAGTGAGATTTGCCGAAAATTTTCATAACACTTCAAGGAAATTGAGGAAAAACGCTTCTCGGCTCACAAAGCTAAGATTGAAGTTTACGCAAATTTCCTTCGTTTGAAACGCCTTAGTTACGTGCCTGTAGACGAGATTTGCCGAAAATTTTCATAACACATCAAGGAAATTGAGAAACAACTCTTCTCGGCTCACAGAGATAATATCGCTATGTACGCAAGTCTCCTTCGTTCGGAACGACCTAGTTACGTTCCTGTAAGTGAGATTTGCCGAAAATTTTCATAACACATCAAGGAAATTGAGAAACAAAGCTTCTCGGCTCACAAAGCTAAAATGGAAGTGTACGCAAGTCTCCTTCGTTCGGAAGGACTTAATTACGTTCCTGTAAGTGAGATTTGCCGAAAATTTTCATAACACATCAAGGAAATTGAGGAACAACGCTTCTCGGCTCACAAAGCTAAGATGAAAGTGTACGCAAGTCTCCTTCGTTCGGAAGGACTTAATTACGTTCCTGTAAGTGAGATTTGCCGAAAATTTTCATAACACAACAAGGAAATTGAGGAACAACGCTTCTCGGCTCACAGAGATAATATCGCTATGTACGCAAGTCTACTTCGTTCGGAACGACCTAGTTACGTTCCTGTAAGTGAGATTTGCCGAAAATTTCTATAACACATCAACGAAATTGAGGAACGACGCTTCTCGGCTCACACAGCTAAGATGGAAGTGTACGCAAGTTTCCTTCGTTCGGAACGACTTAGTTACGTTCCTGTAAATGAGATTAGCCGAAAATTTTCATAACACGTCAAGGAAATTGAGGAACAACGCTTCTCGGCTCACAAAGCTAAGATGGAAGTGTACGCAAGTCTCCTTCGTTCGGACCGACTTAGTTACGTTCCTGTAAGAGAGATTTACCGAAAATTTTCATAACACATCAAGGAAATGGAGGAACAACGCTTGTCGTCTCACAAAGCTAAGATGGAAGTGAACGCAAGTTTCCTTCGTTCGGAACGACTTAGTTACGTTCCTGTAAGTGAGATTTGCCGAAAATTTTCATAACACATCAAGGAAATTGAGGAAAAACGCTTCTCGGCTCACAAAGCTAAGATTGAAGTTTACGCAAATTTCCTTCGTTTGAAACGCCTTATTTACGTGCCTGTAGACGAGATTTGCCGAAAATTTTCATAACACATCAAGGAAATTGAGAAACAACTCTTCTCGGCTCACAGAGATAATATCGCTATGTACGCAAGTCTCCTTCGTTCGGAACGACCTAGTTACGTTCCTGTAAGTGAGATTTGCCGAAAATTTTCATAACACATCAAGGAAATTGAGAAACAACGCTTCTCGGCTCACAAAGCTAAAATGGAAGTGTACGCAAGTCTCCTTCGTTCGAAAGGACTTAATTACGTTCCTGTAAGTGAGATTTGCCGAAAATTTTCATAACACATCAAGGAAATTGAGGAACAACGCTTCTCGGCTCACAAAGCTAAGATTGAAGTTTACGCAAATTTCCTTCGTTTGAAACGCCTTAGTTACGTGCCTGTAGACGAGATTTGCCGAAAATTTTCATAACACATCAAGGAAATTGAGAAACAACTCTTCTCGGCTCACAGAGATAATATCGCTATGTACGCAAGTCTCCTTCGTTCGGAACGACCTAGTTACGTTCCTGTAAGTGAGATTTGCCGAAAATTTTCATAACACATCAAGGAAATTGAGAAACAACGCTTCTCGGCTCACAAAGCTAAGATGAAAGTGTACGCAAGTCTCCTTCGTTCGGAAGGACTTAATTACGTTCCTGTAAGTGAGATTTGCCGAAAATTTTCATAACACAACAAGGAAATTGAGGAACAACGCTTCTCGGCTCACAGAGATAATATCGCTATGTACGCAAGTCTACTTCGTTCGGAACGACCTAGTTACGTTCCTGTAAGTGAGATTTGCCGAAAATTTTCATAACACATCAAGGAAATTGAGGAACAACGCTTGTCGGCTCACAAAGCTAAGATGGAAGTGTACGCAAGTCTCCTTCGTTCGGAACGACTTAGTTACGTTTCTGTAAGTGAGATTTGCCGAAAATTTATATAACACATCAAGGAAATTGAGAAACAAGGCTTCTCGGCTCACAGAGATGGGATCGCTATGTACGCAAGTTTCTTTCATTGGGAACGACTTAGTTACGTGCTTGTAAGTGAGATTTGCCGAAAATTTTTATAACACGTCAAGGAAATTGAGGAACAACGCTTCTCGCCTCACAGAGCTAGGATCGCTATGTGCGCAAGTTTCCTTCGTTCGGAACGACTTAGTTACGTTCCTGTAAGTGAGATTTGCCGAAAATTTTCATAACACATCAAGGAAATTGAGGAGCAACATTTCGCGGATCACAGAAATAAGATGGCTATGTACGCAAGTTTCCTTCGTTTGGAACGACTTAGTTACGTGCCTGTAAGTGAGATTTGCCGAAAATTTTCATAGCACATCAAGGAAATTGAGGAACAACGCTTGTCGGCTCACAAAGCTAAGATGGAAGTGAACGCAAGTTTCCTTCGTTCGGAACGACTTAGTTACGTTCCTGTAAGTGAGATTTGCCGAAAATTTTCATAACACTTCAAGGAAATTGAGGAAAAACGCTTCTCGGCTCACAAAGCTAAGATTGAAGTTTACGCAAATTTCCTTCGTTTGAAACGCCTTAGTTACGTGCCTGTAGACGAGATTTGCCGAAAATTTTCATAACACATCAAGGAAATTGAGAAACAACTCTTCTCGGCTCACAGAGATAATATCGCTATGTACGCAAGTCTCCTTCGTTCGGAACGACCTAGTTACGTTCCTGTAAGTGAGATTTGCCGAAAATTTTCATAACACATCAAGGAAATTGAGAAACAACGCTTCTCGGCTCACAAAGCTAAAATGGAAGTGTACGCAAGTCTCCTTCGTTCGGAAGGACTTAATTACGTTCCTGTAAGTGAGATTTGCCGAAAATTTTCATAACACATCAAGGAAATTGAGGAACAACGCTTCTCGGCTCACAAAGCTAAGATTGAAGTTTACGCAAATTTCCTTCGTTTGAAACGCCTTAGTTACGTGCCTGTAGACGAGATTTGCCGAAAATTTTCATAACACATCAAGGAAATTGAGAAACAACTCTTCTCGGCTCACAGAGATAATATCGCTATGTACGAAAGTCTCCTTCGTTCGGAACGACCTAGTTACGTTCCTGTAAGTGAGATTTGCCGAAAATTTTCATAACACATCAAGGAAATTGAGAAACAACGCTTCTCGGCTCACAAAGCTAAGATGAAAGTGTACGCAAGTCTCCTTCGTTCGGAAGGACTTAATTACGTTCCTGTAAGTCAGATTTGCCGAAAATTTTCATAACACAACAAGGAAATTGAGGAACAACGCTTCTCGGCTCACAGAGATAATATCGCTATGTACGCAAGTCTACTTCGTTCGGAACGACCTAGTTACGTTCCTGTAAGTGAGATTTGCCGAAAATTTTCATAACACATCAAGGAAATTGAGGAACAACGCTTGTCGGCTCACAAAGCTAAGATGGAAGTGTACGCAAGTCTCCTTCGTTCGGAACGACTTAGTTACGTTTCTGTAAGTGAGATTTGCCGAAAATTTTCATAACACATCAAGGAAATTGAGGAACAACGCTTCTCGACTCACAAAGCTAAGATGGAAGTGTACGCAAGTCTCCTTCGTTCGGAACGACTTAGTTACGTTCCTGTAAGAGAGATTTACCGAAAATTTTCATAACACATCAAGGAAATGGAGGAACAACGCTTGTCGGCTCACAAAGCTAAGATGGAAGTGTACGCAAGTCTCCTTCGTTCGGAACGACCTAGTTACGTTCCTGTAAGTGAGATTTGCCGAAAATTTTCATAACACGTCAAGTAAATTGAGGAACAACGCTTCCCGGCTCAGAAAGCTAAGATGGAAGTGTACGCAGGTCTCCTTCGTTCGGAACGACTTAGTTACGTTCCTGTAAGAGAGATTTACCGAAAATTTTCATAACACATCAAGGAAATGGAGGAACAACGCTTCCCGGCTCACAGAGACAAGATCGCGATGTACGCAAGTTTCCTTCGTTCGGAACGAATTAGTTACGTGCCTCTAGACGAGATTTGCCGAAAATTTTGATAACACATCAAGGAAATTGAGGAACGACGCTTCTCGGCTCACACAGCTAAGATGGAAGTGTACGCAAGTTTCCTTCGTTCGGAACGACTTAGTTACGTTCCTGTAAGAGAGATTTACCGAAAATTTTCATAACACATCAAGGAAATGGAGGAACAACGCTTCCCGGCTCACAGAGACAAGATCGCTATGTACGCAAGTTTCCTTCGTTTGGAACGACTTAGTTACATGACTGTAAGTGAGGTTTGCCGAAAATTATCATAACACATCATGGAAATTAAGGAACAACGCTTCTCGGCTCACAGATGTAAGATCGCTTTGTACGCTAGTTTCCTTCGTTCGAAACGGCTTAGTTACGTGCCTGTAAGTGAGATTTGCCGAAAATTTTCATAACACATCAAGGAAATTGAGGAACAACGCTTCTCGGCTCACAAAGCTAAGATGGAAGTGCACGCAAGTCTCCTTCGTTCGGAACGACATAGTTACGTTCCTGTAAGAGAGATTTGCCGAAAATTTTCATAACACATCAAGGAAATGGAGGAACAACGCTTCCCGGCTCACAGAGACATGATCGCTATGTACGCAAGTTTCCTTCGTTCGTAACGACTTAGTTACATGACTGTAAGTGAGGTTTGCCGAAAATTTTCATAACACATCATGGAAATTAAGGAACAACGCTTCTCGGCTCACAGATGTAAGATCGCTTTGTACGCTAGTTTCCTTCGTTCGAAATGGCTTAGTTACGTTCCTGTAAGTGAGATTTGCCGAAAATTTTCATAACACATCAAGGAAATTGAGAAACAACGCTTCTCGGCTCACAAAGCTAAGATGGAAGTGTACGCAAGTCTCCTTCGTTCGGAAGGACTTAATTACGTTCCTGTAAGCGAGATTTGCCGAAAATTTTCATAACACAACAAGGAAATTGAGGAACAACGCTTCTCGGCTCACGAAGCTAAGATGGAAGTGTACGCAAGTCTCCTTCGTTCGGAACGACTTAGTTACGTTCCTGTAAGTGAGATTTGCCGAAAATTTTCATAACACATCAAGGAAATTGAGGAACAACGCTTCTCGGCTCACAGAGATAATATCGCTATGTACGCAATTCTCCTTCGTTCGGAACGACCTAGTTACGTTCCTGTAAGTGAGATTTGCCGAAAATTTTCATAACACGTCAATGAAATTGAGGAACAACGCTTCTCGGCTCACAAAGCTAAGATGGAAGTGTACGCAAGTCTCCTTCGTTCGGAATGACTTAGTTACGTTCCTGTAAGAGAGATTTACCGAAAATTTTCATAACACATCAAGGAAATGGAGGAACAACGCTTCCCGGCTCAGAAAGCTAAGATGGAAGTGTACGCAAGTCTCCTTCGTTGGAACGACTTAGTTACGTGCCTGTAATGAGATTTGCCGAAAATTTTCATAGCACATCAAGGAAATTGAGGAACAACGCTTGTCGGCTCACAAAGCTAAGATGGAAGTGAACGCAAGTTTCCTTCGTTCGGAACGACTTAGTTACGTTCCTGTAAGTGAGATTTGCCGAAAATTTTCATAACACATCAAGGAAATTGAGGAAAAACGCTTCTCGGCTCACAAAGCTAAGATTGAAGTTTACGCAAATTTCCTTCGTTTGAAACGCCTTAGTTACGTGCCTGTAGACGAGATTTGCCGAAAATTTTCATAACACATCAAGGAAATTGAGAAACAACTCTTCTCGGCTCACAGAGATAATATCGCTATGTACGCAAGTCTCCTTCGTTCGGAACGACCTAGTTACGTTCCTGTAAGTGAGATTTGCCGAAAATTTTCATAACACATCAAGGAAATTGAGAAACAACGCTTCTCGGCTCACAGAGATAAGATCGCTATGTACGCAAGTTCCTTCGTTCGGAACGACTTAGTTACGTTCCTGTAAGTGAGATTTGCCGAAAATTTTCATAACACATCAAGGAAATTGAGGAACAACCTTCCGGCTCACAGAATAAGATGGCTATGTACGCAAGTTTCCTTCGTTTGGAACGACTTAGTTACGTGCCTGTAAGTGAGATTTGCCGAAAATTTTCATAACACATCAAGGAAATTGAGGAACAACGCTTCTCGGCTCACAAGCTAAGATGGAAGTGTACGCAAGTCTCCTTCGTTCGGAACGACTTAGTTACGTTCCTGTAAGTGAGATTTGCCGAAAATTTTCATAACACATCAAGGAAATTGAGGAACAACGCTTCTCGGCTCACAAGCTAAGATGGAAGTGTACGCAAGTTTCCTTCGTTCGGAACGACTTAGTTACGTCCTGTAAGTGAGATTTGCCGAAAATTTTCATAACACATCAAGGAAATTGAGGAACAACGCTTCTCGGCTCACAAAGCTAAGATGGAAGTGTACGCAAGTCTCCTTCGTTCGGAACGACTTAGTTACGTTCCTGTAAGTGAGATTTGCCGAAAATTTTCATAACACATCAAGGAAATTGAGGAACAACGCTTCTCGGCTCACAAAGCTAAGATGGAAGTGTACGCAAGTCTCCTTCGTTCGGAACGACTTAGTTACGTTCCTGTAAGTGAGATTTGCCGAAAATTTTCATAACACATCAAGGAAATTGAGGAACAACGCTTCCCGGCTCACAGAAGCTAAGATCGTAGTGTACGCAAGTTCCTTCGTTCGGAACGACTTAGTTACGTCCTGTAAGGAGATTTACCGAAAATTTTCATAACACATCAAGGAAATGAGGAACAACGCTTCTCGGCTCACAGAGCTAAGATCGCATGTACGCAAGTTTCCTTCGTTCGGAACGACTTAGTTACGTTCCTGTAAGTGAGATTTGCCGAAAATTTTCATAACACATCAAGGAAATTGAGGAACAACGCTTCTCGGCTCACAAAGCTAAGATGGAAGTGTACGCAAGTTTCCTTCGTTCGGAACGACTTAGTTACGTTCCTGTAAGTGAGATTTGCCGAAAATTTTCATAACACATCAAGGAAATTGAGGAACAACGCTTCTCGGCTCACAGAGCTAAGATCGTATGTACGCAAGTTTCCTTCGTTCGGAACGACTTAGTTACGTCCTGTAAGTGAGATTTGCCGAAAATTTTCATAACACATCAAGGAAATTGAGGAACAACGCTTCTCGGCTCACAGAGTAAGATCGCTATGTACGCAAGTTTCCTTCGTTCGGAACGACTTAGTTACGTTCCTGTAAGTGAGATTTGCCGAAAATTTTCATAACACATCAAGGAAATTGAGGAACAACGCTTCTCGGCTCACAAAGCTAAGATGGAATGTACGCAAGTTCCTTCGTTCGGAACGACTTAGTTACGTTCCTGTAAGTGAGATTTGCCGAAAATTTTCATAACACATCAAGGAAATTGAGGAACAACGCTTCTCGGCTCACAGAGTAAGATCGCTATGTACGCAAGTTTCCTTCGTTCGGAACGACTTAGTTACGTCCTGTAAGTGAGATTTGCCGAAAATTTTCATAACACATCAAGGAAATTGAGGAACAACGCTTCTCGGCTCACAGAGTAAGATCGCTTGTACGCAAGTTTCCTTCGTTCGGAACGACTTAGTTACGTTCCTGTAAGTGAGATTTGCCGAAAATTTTCATAACACATCAAGGAAATTGAGGAACAACGCTTCTCGGCTCACAAAGCTAAGATGGAAGTGTACGCAAGTTCCTTCGTTCGGAACGACTTAGTTACGTTCCTGTAAGTGAGATTTGCCGAAAATTTTCATAACACATCAAGGAAATTGAGGAACAACGCTTCTCGGCTCACAAGCTAAGATGGAGTGTACGCAAGTTCCTTCGTTCGGAACGACTTAGTTACGTTCCTGTAAGTGAGATTTGCCGAAAATTTTCATAACACATCAAGGAAATTGAGGAACAACGCTTCTCGGCTCACAGAGATAAGATCGCTATGTACGCAAGTTTCCTTCGTTCGGAACGACT
This sequence comes from Formica selysi, assembly GCA_009859135.1. Lineage (NCBI taxonomy): Eukaryota > Metazoa > Arthropoda > Insecta > Hymenoptera > Formicidae > Formica > Formica selysi. The sequence continues at coordinate 41,799 of WHNR01000250.1, forward strand.
TAGTTACGTGCCTGTAAGTGAGATTTGCCGAAAATTTTCATAACACATCAAGGAAATTGAGGAACAACGCTTCTCGGCTCACAAGCTAAGATGGAATGTACGCAAGTTTCCTTCGTTCGGAACGACTTAGTTACGTTCCTGTAAGTGAGATTTGCCGAAAATTTTCATAACACATCAAGGAAATTGAGGAACAACGCTTCTCGGCTCACAAAGCTAAGATGGAAGTGTACGCAAGTTTCCTTCGTTCGGAACGACTTAGTTACGTTCCTGTAAGTGAGATTTGCCGAAAATTTTCATAACACATCAAGGAAATTGAGGAACAACGCTTCTCGGCTCACAGAGCTAAGATCGCATGTACGCAAGTTTCCTTCGTTCGGAACGACTTAGTTACGTGCCTGTAAGGAGATTTGCCGAAAATTTTCATAACACATCAAGGAAATTGAGGAACAACGCTTCTCGGCTCACAAGCTAAGATGGAAGTGTACGCAAGTTCCTTCGTTCGGAACGACTTAGTTACGTTCCTGTAAGTGAGATTTGCCGAAAATTTTCATAACACATCAAGGAAATTGAGGAACAACGCTTCTCGGCTCACAGAGCTAAGATCGCTATGTACGCAAGTTTCCTTCGTTCGGAACGACTTAGTTACGTGCCTGTAAGTGAGATTTGCCGAAAATTTTCATAACACATCAAGGAAATTGAGGAACAACGCTTCTCGGCTCACAGAGTAAGATCGCTATGTACGCAAGTTTCCTTCGTTCGAACGACTTAGTTACGTTCCTGTAAGTGAGATTTGCCGAAAATTTTCATAACACATCAAGGAAATTGAGAAACAACGCTTCTCGGCTCACAAAGCTAAGATGGAAGTGTACGCAAGTTTCCTTCGTTCGGAACGACTTAGTTACGTTCCTGTAAGTGAGATTTGCCGAAAATTTTCATAACACATCAAGGAAATTGAGGAACAACGCTTCTCGGCTCACAAAGCTAAGATGAATGTACGCAAGTTTCCTTCGTTCGGAACGACTTAGTTACGTGCCTGTAGAGAGATTTGCCGAAAATTTTCATAACACATCAAGGAAATTGAGGAACAACGCTTCTCGGCTCACAGAGATAAGATCGCTATGTACGCAAGTTTCCTTCGTTCGGAACGACTTAGTTACGTTCCTGTAAGTGAGATTTGCCGAAAATTTTCATAACACATCAAGGAAATTGAGGAACAACGCTTCTCGGCTCACAAAGCTAAGATGGAAGTGTACGCAAGTTTCCTTCGTTCGGAACGACTTAGTTACGTCCTGTAAGTGAGATTTGCCGAAAATTTTCATAACACATCAAGGAAATTGAGGAACAACGCTTCTCGGCTCACAGAGATAAGATCGCTATGTACGCAAGTTTCCTTCGTTCGGAACGACTTAGTTACGTTCCTGTAAGTGAGATTTGCCGAAAATTTTCATAACACATCAAGGAAATTGAGGAACAACGCTTCTCGGCTCACAAAGCTAAGATGGAAGTGTACGCAAGTTTCCTTCGTTCGGAACGACTTAGTTACGTGCCTGTAAGTGAGATTTGCCGAAAATTTTCATAACACATCAAGGAAATTGAGGAACAACGCTTCTCGGCTCACAGAGCTAAGATGGATGTACGCAAGTTTCCTTCGTTCGGAACGACTTAGTTACGTGCCTGTAAGTGAGATTTGCCGAAAATTTTCATAACACATCAAGGAAATTGAGGAACAACGCTTCTCGGCTCACAGAGATAAGATCGCTATGTACGCAAGTTTCCTTCGTTCGGAACGACTTAGTTACGTTCCTGTAAGTGAGATTTGCCGAAAATTTTCATAACACATCAAGGAAATTGAGGAACAACGCTTCTCGGCTCACAGAGCTAAGATCGCTATGTACGCAAGTTTCCTTCGTTCGGAACGACTTAGTTACGTGCCTGTAAGTGAGATTTGCCGAAAATTTTCATAACACATCAAGGAAATTGAGGAACAACGCTTCTCGGCTCACAAGATAAGATCGCTATGTACGCAAGTTTCCTTCGTTCGGAACGACTTAGTTACGTCCTGTAAGTGAGATTTGCCGAAAATTTTCATAACACATCAAGGAAATTGAGGAACAACGCTTCTCGGCTCACAAAGCTAAGATGGAAGTGTACGCAAGTTTCCTTCGTTCGGAACGACTTAGTTACGTTCCTGTAAGTGAGATTTGCCGAAAATTTTCATAACACATCAAGGAAATTGAGGAACAACGCTTCTCGGCTCACAGAGCTAAGATCGCTATGTACGCAAGTTTCCTTCGTTCGGAACGACTTAGTTACGTTCCTGTAAGTGAGATTTGCCGAAAATTTTCATAACACATCAAGGAAATTGAGGAACAACGCTTCTCGGCTCACAGAGCTAAGATCGCTTGTACGCAAGTTTCCTTCGTTCGGAACGACTTAGTTACGTGCCTGTAAGTGAGATTTGCCGAAAATTTTCATAACACATCAAGGAAATTGAGGAACAACGCTTCTCGGCTCACAGAGCTAAGATGCTATGTACGCAAGTTTCCTTCGTTCGGAACGACTTAGTTACGTGCCTGTAAGTGAGATTTGCCGAAAATTTTCATAACACATCAAGGAAATTGAGGAACAACGCTTCTCGGCTCACAAGCTAAGATCGCATGTACGCAAGTTTCCTTCGTTCGGAACGACTTAGTTACGTCCTGTAAGTGAGATTTGCCGAAAATTTTCATAACACATCAAGGAAATTGAGGAACAACGCTTCTCGGCTCACAGAGATAAGATCGCTATGTACGCAAGTTTCCTTCGTTCGGAACGACTTAGTTACGTTCCTGTAAGTGAGATTTGCCGAAAATTTTCATAACACATCAAGGAAATTGAGGAACAACGCTTCTCGGCTCACAAAGCTAAGATGGAATGTACGCAAGTTCCTTCGTTCGGAACGACTTAGTTACGTTCCTGTAAGTGAGATTTGCCGAAAATTTTCATAACACATCAAGGAAATTGAGGAACAACGCTTCTCGGCTCACAAAGCTAAGATGGAAGTGTACGCAAGTTTCCTTCGTTCGGAACGACTTAGTTACGTTCCTGTAAGTGAGATTTGCCGAAAATTTTCATAACACATCAAGGAAATTGAGGAACAACGCTTCTCGGCTCACAGAGCTAAGATGGATGTACGCAAGTTTCCTTCGTTCGGAACGACTTAGTTACGTCCTGTAAGTGAGATTTGCCGAAAATTTTCATAACACATCAAGGAAATTGAGGAACAACGCTTCTCGGCTCACAGAGCTAAGATCGCTATGTACGCAAGTTTCCTTCGTTCGGAACGACTTAGTTACGTTCCTGTAAGTGAGATTTGCCGAAAATTTTCATAACACATCAAGGAAATTGAGGAACAACGCTTCTCGGCTCACAAAGCTAAGATGAAGTGTACGCAAGTTTCCTTCGTTCGGAACGACTTAGTTACGTTCCTGTAAGTGAGATTTGCCGAAAATTTTCATAACACATCAAGGAAATTGAGGAACAACGCTTCTCGGCTCACAGAGCTAAGATCGCTATGTACGCAAGTTTCCTTCGTTCGGAACGACTTAGTTACGTTCCTGTAAGTGAGATTTGCCGAAAATTTTCATAACACATCAAGGAAATTGAGGAACAACGCTTCTCGGCTCACAGAGATAAGATCGCTATGTACGCAAGTTTCCTTCGTTCGGAACGACTTAGTTACGTTCTGTAAGTGAGATTTGCCGAAAATTTTCATAACACATCAAGGAAATTGAGGAACAACGCTTCTCGGCTCACAGAGCTAAGATCGCTATGTACGCAAGTTTCCTTCGTTCGGAACGACTTAGTTACGTGCCTGTAAGTGAGATTTGCCGAAAATTTTCATAACACATCAAGGAAATTGAGGAACAACGCTTCTCGGCTCACAGAGCTAAGATGGAATGTACGCAAGTTTCCTTCGTTCGGAACGACTTAGTTACGTTCCTGTAAGTGAGATTTGCCGAAAATTTCATAACACATCAAGGAAATTGAGGAACAACGCTTCTCGGCTCACAGAGCTAAGATCGTATGTACGCAAGTTTCCTTCGTTCGGAACGACTTAGTTACGTTCCTGTAAGTGAGATTTGCCGAAAATTTTCATAACACATCAAGGAAATTGAGGAACAACGCTTCTCGGCTCACAGAGTAAGATCGCTATGTACGCAAGTTTCCTTCGTTCGGAACGACTTAGTTACGTTCCTGTAAGTGAGATTTGCCGAAAATTTTCATAACACATCAAGGAAATTGAGGAACAACGCTTCTCGGCTCACAGAGATAAGATCGCTATGTACGCAAGTTTCCTTCGTTCGGAACGACTTAGTTACGTTCCTGTAAGTGAGATTTGCCGAAAATTTTCATAACACATCAAGGAAATTGAGGAACAACGCTTCTCGGCTCACAAGCTAAGATGGTAGTGTACGCAAGTTTCCTTCGTTCGGAACGACTTAGTTACGTGCCTGTAAGTGAGATTTGCCGAAAATTTTCATAACACATCAAGGAAATTGAGGAACAACGCTTCTCGGCTCACAGAGCTAAGATCGCTATGTACGCAAGTTTCCTTCGTTCGGAACGACTTAGTTACGTTCCTGTAAGTGAGATTTGCCGAAAATTTTCATAACACATCAAGGAAATTGAGGAACAACGCTTCTCGGCTCACAAGCTAAGATGGAATGTACGCAAGTTTCCTTCGTTCGGAACGACTTAGTTACGTTCCTGTAAGTGAGATTTGCCGAAAATTTTCATAACACATCAAGGAAATTGAGGAACAACGCTTCTCGGCTCACAGAGATAAGATCGCTATGTACGCAAGTTTCCTTCGTTCGGAACGACTTAGTTACGTTCCTGTAAGTGAGATTTGCCGAAAATTTCATAACACATCAAGGAAATTGAGGAACAACGCTTCTCGGCTCACAGAGCTAAGATCGCTATGTACGCAAGTTTCCTTCGTTCGGAACGACTTAGTTACGTGCCTGTAAGTGAGATTTGCCGAAAATTTTCATAACACATCAAGGAAATTGAGGAACAACGCTTCTCGGCTCACAGAGATAAGATCGCTATGTACGCAAGTTTCCTTCGTTCGGAACGACTTAGTTACGTGCCTGTAAGTGAGATTTGCCGAAAATTTTCATAACACATCAAGGAAATTGAGGAACAACGCTTCTCGGCTCACAAAGCTAAGATGGAAGTGTACGCAAGTTTCCTTCGTTCGGAACGACTTAGTTACGTCCTGTAAGTGAGATTTGCCGAAAATTTTCATAACACATCAAGGAAATTGAGGAACAACGCTTCTCGGCTCACAGAGATAAGATCGCTATGTACGCAAGTTTCCTTCGTTCGGAACGACTTAGTTACGTTCCTGTAAGTGAGATTTGCCGAAAATTTTCATAACACATCAAGGAAATTGAGGAACAACGCTTCTCGGCTCACAGAGATAAGATCGCTATGTACGCAAGTTTCCTTCGTTCGGAACGACTTAGTTACGTTCCTGTAAGTGAGATTTGCCGAAAATTTTCATAACACATCAAGGAAATTGAGGAACAACGCTTCTCGGCTCACAGAGATAAGATCGCTATGTACGCAAGTTTCCTTCGTTCGGAACGACTTAGTTACGTTCCTGTAAGTGAGATTTGCCGAAAATTTTCATAACACATCAAGGAAATTGAGGAACAACGCTTCTCGGCTCACAAAGCTAAGATGGAAGTGTACGCAAGTTTCCTTCGTTCGGAACGACTTAGTTACGTGCCTGTAAGTGAGATTTGCCGAAAATTTTCATAACACATCAAGGAAATTGAGGAACAACGCTTCTCGGCTCACAGAGATAAGATCGCTATGTACGCAAGTTTCCTTCGTTCGGAACGACTTAGTTACGTTCCTGTAAGTGAGATTTGCCGAAAATTTTCATAACACATCAAGGAAATTGAGGAACAACGCTTCTCGGCTCACAGAGTAAGATCGCTATGTACGCAAGTTTCCTTCGTTCGGAACGACTTAGTTACGTGCCTGTAAGTGAGATTTGCCGAAAATTTTCATAACACATCAAGGAAATTGAGGAACAACGCTTCTCGGCTCACAAAGCTAAGATGGAATGTACGCAAGTTTCCTTCGTTCGGAACGACTTAGTTACGTCCTGTAAGTGAGATTTGCCGAAAATTTTCATAACACATCAAGGAAATTGAGGAACAACGCTTCTCGGCTCACAGAGATAAGATCGCTATGTACGCAAGTTTCCTTCGTTCGGAACGACTTAGTTACGTTCTGTAAGTGAGATTTGCCGAAAATTTTCATAACACATCAAGGAAATTGAGGAACAACGCTTCTCGGCTCACAGAGCTAAGATCGCTATGTACGCAAGTTTCCTTCGTTCGGAACGACTTAGTTACGTGCCTGTAAGTGAGATTTGCCGAAAATTTTCATAACACATCAAGGAAATTGAGGAACAACGCTTCTCGGCTCACAGAGATAAGATCGCTATGTACGCAAGTTTCCTTCGTTCGGAACGACTTAGTTACGTTCCTGTAAGTGAGATTTGCCGAAAATTTTCATAACACATCAAGGAAATTGAGGAACAACGCTTCTCGGCTCACAGAGCTAAGATCGCTATGTACGCAAGTTTCCTTCGTTCGGAACGACTTAGTTACGTTCCTGTAAGTGAGATTTGCCGAAAATTTTCATAACACATCAAGGAAATTGAGGAACAACGCTTCTCGGCTCACAGAGATAAGATCGCTATGTACGCAAGTTTCCTTCGTTCGGAACGACTTAGTTACGTTCCTGTAAGTGAGATTTGCCGAAAATTTTCATAACACATCAAGGAAATTGAGGAACAACGCTTCTCGGCTCACAGAGATAAGATCGCTATGTACGCAAGTTTCCTTCGTTCGGAACGACTTAGTTACGTTCCTGTAAGTGAGATTTGCCGAAAATTTTCATAACACATCAAGGAAATTGAGGAACAACGCTTCTCGGCTCACAGAGATAAGATCGCTATGTACGCAAGTTTCCTTCGTTCGGAACGACTTAGTTACGTGCCTGTAAGTGAGATTTGCCGAAAATTTTCATAACACATCAAGGAAATTGAGGAACAACGCTTCTCGGCTCACAGAGCTAAGATCGCTATGTACGCAAGTTTCCTTCGTTCGGAACGACTTAGTTACGTGCCTGTAAGTGAGATTTGCCGAAAATTTTCATAACACATCAAGGAAATTGAGGAACAACGCTTCTCGGCTCACAGAGATAAGATCGCTATGTACGCAAGTTTCCTTCGTTCGGAACGACTTAGTTACGTTCCTGTAAGTGAGATTTGCCGAAAATTTTCATAACACATCAAGGAAATTGAGGAACAACGCTTCTCGGCTCACAGAGATAAGATCGCTATGTACGCAAGTTTCCTTCGTTCGGAACGACTTAGTTACGTTCCTGTAAGTGAGATTTGCCGAAAATTTTCATAACACATCAAGGAAATTGAGGAACAACGCTTCTCGGCTCACAAAGCTAAGATGGAAGTGTACGCAAGTTTCCTTCGTTCGGAACGACTTAGTTACGTGCCTGTAAGTGAGATTTGCCGAAAATTTTCATAACACATCAAGGAAATTGAGGAACAACGCTTCTCGGCTCACAGAGATAAGATCGCTATGTACGCAAGTTTCCTTCGTTCGGAACGACTTAGTTACGTTCCTGTAAGTGAGATTTGCCGAAAATTTTCATAACACATCAAGGAAATTGAGGAACAACGCTTCTCGGCTCACAGAGATAAGATCGCTATGTACGCAAGTTTCCTTCGTTCGGAACGACTTAGTTACGTTCCTGTAAGTGAGATTTGCCGAAAATTTTCATAACACATCAAGGAAATTGAGGAACAACGCTTCTCGGCTCACAGAGATAAGATCGCTATGTACGCAAGTTTCCTTCGTTCGGAACGACTTAGTTACGTTCCTGTAAGTGAGATTTGCCGAAAATTTTCATAACACATCAAGGAAATTGAGGAACAACGCTTCTCGGCTCACAGAGATAAGATCGCTATGTACGCAAGTTTCCTTCGTTCGGAACGACTTAGTTACGTGCCTGTAAGTGAGATTTGCCGAAAATTTTCATAACACATCAAGGAAATTGAGGAACAACGCTTCTCGGCTCACAGAGATAAGATCGCTATGTACGCAAGTTTCCTTCGTTCGGAACGACTTAGTTACGTGCCTGTAAGTGAGATTTGCCGAAAATTTTCATAACACATCAAGGAAATTGAGGAACAACGCTTCTCGGCTCACAGAGATAAGATCGCTATGTACGCAAGTTTCCTTCGTTCGGAACGACTTAGTTACGTGCCTGTAAGTGAGATTTGCCGAAAATTTTCATAACACATCAAGGAAATTGAGGAACAACGCTTCTCGGCTCACAGAGATAAGATCGCTATGTACGCAAGTTTCCTTCGTTCGGAACGACTTAGTTACGTTCCTGTAAGTGAGATTTGCCGAAAATTTTCATAACACATCAAGGAAATTGAGGAACAACGCTTCTCGGCTCACAGAGATAAGATGGCATGTACGCAAGTTTCCTTCGTTCGGAACGACTTAGTTACGTTCCTGTAAGTGAGATTTGCCGAAAATTTTCATAACACATCAAGGAAATTGAGGAACAACGCTTCTCGGCTCACAAGCTAAGATCGCATGTACGCAAGTTTCCTTCGTTCGGAACGACTTAGTTACGTTCTGTAAGTGAGATTTGCCGAAAATTTTCATAACACATCAAGGAAATTGAGGAACAACGCTTCTCGGCTCACAGAGATAAGATCGCTATGTACGCAAGTTTCCTTCGTTCGGAACGACTTAGTTACGTTCCTGTAAGTGAGATTTGCCGAAAATTTTCATAACACATCAAGGAAATTGAGGAACAACGCTTCTCGGCTCACAGAGATAAGATCGCTATGTACGCAAGTTTCCTTCGTTCGGAACGACTTAGTTACGTGCCTGTAAGTGAGATTTGCCGAAAATTTTCATAACACATCAAGGAAATTGAGGAACAACGCTTCTCGGCTCACAGAGATAAGATCGCTTGTACGCAAGTTTCCTTCGTTCGGAACGACTTAGTTACGTGCCTGTAAGTGAGATTTGCCGAAAATTTTCATAACACATCAAGGAAATTGAGGAACAACGCTTCTCGGCTCACAGAGATAAGATCGCTATGTACGCAAGTTTCCTTCGTTCGGAACGACTTAGTTACGTGCCTGTAAGTGAGATTTGCCGAAAATTTTCATAACACATCAAGGAAATTGAGGAACAACGCTTCTCGGCTCACAAGCTAAGATGAATGTACGCAAGTTCCTTCGTTCGGAACGACTTAGTTACGTGCCTGTAAGTGAGATTTGCCGAAAATTTTCATAACACATCAAGGAAATTGAGGAACAACGCTTCTCGGCTCACAGAGATAAGATCGCTATGTACGCAAGTTTCCTTCGTTCGGAACGACTTAGTTACGTTCCTGTAAGTGAGATTTGCCGAAAATTTTCATAACACATCAAGGAAATTGAGGAACAACGCTTCTCGGCTCACAGAGATAAGATCGCTATGTACGCAAGTTTCCTTCGTTCGGAACGACTTAGTTACGTTCCTGTAAGTGAGATTTGCCGAAAATTTTCATAACACATCAAGGAAATTGAGGAACAACGCTTCTCGGCTCACAAAGCTAAGATGGAATGTACGCAAGTTTCCTTCGTTCGGAACGACTTAGTTACGTTCCTGTAAGTGAGATTTGCCGAAAATTTTCATAACACATCAAGGAAATTGAGGAACAACGCTTCTCGGCTCACAGAGATAAGATCGCTATGTACGCAAGTTTCCTTCGTTCGGAACGACTTAGTTACGTGCCTGTAAGTGAGATTTGCCGAAAATTTTCATAACACATCAAGGAAATTGAGGAACAACGCTTCTCGGCTCACAGAGATAAGATCGCTATGTACGCAAGTTTCCTTCGTTCGGAACGACTTAGTTACGTTCTGTAAGTGAGATTTGCCGAAAATTTTCATAACACATCAAGGAAATTGAGGAACAACGCTTCTCGGCTCACAGAGATAAGATCGCTATGTACGCAAGTTTCCTTCGTTCGGAACGACTTAGTTACGTGCCTGTAAGTGAGATTTGCCGAAAATTTTCATAACACATCAAGGAAATTGAGGAACAACGCTTCTCGGCTCACAGAGATAAGATCGCTTGTACGCAAGTTTCCTTCGTTCGGAACGACTTAGTTACGTGCCTGTAAGTGAGATTTGCCGAAAATTTTCATAACACATCAAGGAAATTGAGGAACAACGCTTCTCGGCTCACAGAGATAAGATCGCTATGTACGCAAGTTTCCTTCGTTCGGAACGACTTAGTTACGTCCTGTAAGTGAGATTTGCCGAAAATTTTCATAACACATCAAGGAAATTGAGGAACAACGCTTCTCGGCTCACAGAGATAAGATCGCTATGTACGCAAGTTTCCTTCGTTCGGAACGACTTAGTTACGTCCTGTAAGTGAGATTTGCCGAAAATTTTCATAACACATCAAGGAAATTGAGGAACAACGCTTCTCGGCTCACAGAGATAAGATCGCTATGTACGCAAGTTTCCTTCGTTCGGAACGACTTAGTTACGTTCCTGTAAGTGAGATTTGCCGAAAATTTTCATAACACATCAAGGAAATTGAGGAACAACGCTTCTCGGCTCACAGAGATAAGATCGCTATGTACGCAAGTTTCCTTCGTTCGGAACGACTTAGTTACGTTCCTGTAAGTGAGATTTGCCGAAAATTTTCATAACACATCAAGGAAATTGAGGAACAACGCTTCTCGGCTCACAGAGATAAGATCGCTATGTACGCAAGTTTCCTTCGTTCGGAACGACTTAGTTACGTGCTGTAAGTGAGATTTGCCGAAAATTTTCATAACACATCAAGGAAATTGAGGAACAACGCTTCTCGGCTCACAGAGCTAAGATCGCATGTACGCAAGTTTCCTTCGTTCGGAACGACTTAGTTACGTGCCTGTAAGTGAGATTTGCCGAAAATTTTCATAACACATCAAGGAAATTGAGGAACAACGCTTCTCGGCTCACAGAGATAAGATCGCTATGTACGCAAGTTTCCTTCGTTCGGAACGACTTAGTTACGTGCCTGTAAGTGAGATTTGCCGAAAATTTTCATAACACATCAAGGAAATTGAGGAACAACGCTTCTCGGCTCACAGAGATAAGATCGCTATGTACGCAAGTTTCCTTCGTTCGGAACGACTTAGTTACGTCCTGTAAGTGAGATTTGCCGAAAATTTTCATAACACATCAAGGAAATTGAGGAACAACGCTTCTCGGCTCACAGAGATAAGATCGCTATGTACGCAATTTCCTTCGTTCGGAACGACTTAGTTACGTCCTGTAAGTGAGATTTGCCGAAAATTTTCATAACACATCAAGGAAATTGAGGAACAACGCTTCTCGGCTCACAAGATAAGATGAATGTACGCAAGTTTCCTTCGTTCGGAACGACTTAGTTACGTGCCTGTAAGTGAGATTTGCCGAAAATTTTCATAACACATCAAGGAAATTGAGGAACAACGCTTCTCGGCTCACAAGATAAGATGCTATGTACGCAAGTTTCCTTCGTTCGGAACGACTTAGTTACGTTCCTGTAAGTGAGATTTGCCGAAAATTTTCATAACACATCAAGGAAATTGAGGAACAACGCTTCTCGGCTCACAGAGATAAGATCGCTATGTACGCAAGTTTCCTTCGTTCGGAACGACTTAGTTACGTTCCTGTAAGTGAGATTTGCCGAAAATTTTCATAACACATCAAGGAAATTGAGGAACAACGCTTCTCGGCTCACAAAGTAAGATCGCATGTACGCAGTTTCCTTCGTTCGGAACGACTTAGTTACGTGCCTGTAAGTGAGATTTGCCGAAAATTTTCATAACACATCAAGGAAATTGAGGAACAACGCTTCTCCGGCTCACAGAGATAAGATCGCTATGTACGCAAGTTTCCTTCGTTCGGATCGACTTAGTTACGTTCCTGTAAGTGAGATTTGCCGAAAATTTTCATAACACATCAGGAAATTGAGGAACAACGCTTTCGGCTCACAGAGATAAGATCGCTATGTACGCAAGTTTCCTTCGTTCGGAACGACTTAGTTACGTTCTGTAAGTGAGATTTGCCGAAAATTTTCATAACACATCAAGGAAATTGAGGAACAACGCTCCCGGCTCACAGAGATAAGATCGCTATGTACGCAAGTTTCCTTCGTTCGGAACGACTTAGTTACGTTCCTGTAAGTGAGATTTGCCGAAAATTTTCATAACACATCAAGGAAATTGAGGAACAACGCTTCCCGGCTCACAGAGATAAGATCGCTATGTACGCAAGTTTCCTTCGTTTGGAACGACATAGTTACGTGACTGTAAGTGAAATTTGCCGAAAATTTTCATAACACATCAAGGAAATTGAGGAACAACGCTTCTCGGCTCACAGAGATAAGATCGCTATGTACGCAAGTTTCCTTCGTTCGGAACGACTTAGTTACGTGCCTGTAAGTGAGATTTGCCGAAAATTTTTATAACACATCAAGGAAATTGAAGAACAACGCTTCTCGGCTCACAGAGATAAGTTCGCTATGCACGCAAATTTCATTCTTTCGGAACGACTTAGTTACGTGCCTGTAAGTGAGATTTGCGAAAATTTTTATAACACATCAAGGAAATTGAGGAACAACGCTTCTCGGATCACAAAGCTAAGATGGAAGTGTAGGCAAATTTCCTTCGTTGTAACGCCTTAGTTACGTGCCTGTAGACGAGATTTGCCGAAAATTTTCATAACACATCAAGGAAATTGAGAAACAACGCTTTCGGCTCACAAAGCTAAGATGGAAATATACGCAAGTTTCCTTCGTTCGGGACGACTTAGTTACGTGCCTGTAAGTGAGATTTGCCGAAAATTTTTATAACAGATCAAGGAAATTGAGGAACAACGCTTCTCGGCTCACAGAGATAAGATCGCTATGTACGCAAGTTTCCTTCGTTCGGAACGACTTAGTTACGTTCCTGTAAGTGAGATTTGCCGAAAATTTCATAACACATCAAGGAAATTGAGGAACAACGCTTCTCGGCTCACAGAGGTAAGATCGCTTGTACGCATGTTTCCTTCGTTCGGAACGACTTAGTTACGTGCTATAAGTGAGATTTGCCGAAAATTTCCATAACACATCAAGGAAATTGAGGAACAACGCTTCTCCGCCCACAGAGATAAGATCGCTATGTACGCAAGTTTCCTTCGTTAGAACGACTTAGTTACGTGACTGTAAGTGAGATTTGCCGAAAATTTTCATAACACATCATGGAAATTGAGGAACAACGCTTCTAGGCTCACAGAGATAAGATCGCTTTGTACGCAAGTTTCCTTCGTTCGGAACGACTTAGTTACGTGCTGTAAGTGAGATTTGCTGAAAATTTTCATAACACATCAAAAAATTGAGGAACAACGCTTCTCGGCTCACAAAGCTAAGATGGAAGTGTACGCAAGTTTCCTTCGATCGGAACGACTTAGTTACGTGCCTGTGAGTGATATTAGCCGAAAATTTTCATAACACATCAAGGAAATAGAGGAAAAACGATTCTCGGCTCACAGAGATAAGATCGCTATGTACGCAAGTTTCCTTTGTTCGGAACGACTTAGTTACGTTCCTGTAATTGAGATTTGCCGAAAATTTTCATAAAACATCAAGGAAATTGAGGAAAAACGCTTCCCGGCTCACAGAGATAAGATCGCTATATACGCAGGATTCCTTCGTTCGGAACAACTTAGTTACGTTCCTGTAGGTAAGATTTTCCGAAAATTTTCATATCACATCAAGGAAATTGAGGAACAACGCTTCTCGGCTCATAATGCTAAGATGGAAGTGTACGCAAGTTTCCTTCGATCGGAACGACTTAGTTACGTGCCTGTAAGTGAGATTTGCCGAAAATTTTATAACACATCAAGGAAATTGAGGAACAACGCTTCTCGGCTCACAGAGATAAGACCGCTATGTACGCAAGTTTCATTCTTTCGGAACGACTTAGTTACGTGCCTGTAAGTGAGATTTGGCTAAAATTTTTATAACACATCAAGGAATTGAGGAACAACGCTTCTCGGCTCACAAAGCTAAGATGGAAGTGTACGCAAATTTCCTTCGTTTTTAACGCCTTAGTTACGTGCCTGTAGACGAGATTTGCCGAAAATTTTCATAACACATCAAGGAAATTGAGGAACAACGCTTCTCGGCTCACAAAGCTAAGATGGAAGTGTACGCAAGTTTCCTTTGTTCGGAACGACATAGTTACGTTCCTATAGGTAAGATTTGCCGAAAATTTTCATAACACATCAAGGAAATTTAGGAACAACGCTTCCTGGCTCACAGAGATAAGATCGCTATGTGCGCAAGTTTCCTTCGTTTAGAACGACTTAGTTACGTGACTGTAAGTGAGATTTGCCGAAAATTTTCATAACACATCAAGGAAATTGAGGAACAACGCTTCTCGGCTCACAGAGATAAGATCGCTTTGTACGCAAGTTTCCTTCGTTCGGAACGACTTAGTTACGTGGCTGTAAGTGAGAATTGCCGAAAATTTTCATAACACATCAAGGAAATTGAGGAACAACGCTTCTCGGCTCACAGAGATAAGATCGCTTTGTACGCAAGTTTCCTTCGTTCGGAACGACTTAGTTACGTGGCTGTAAGTGAGAATTGCCGAAAATTTTCATAACACATCAAGGAAATTGAGGAACAACGCTTCTCGGCTCACAAAGCTAACATGGAAGTGTACGCAAATTTCCTTCGTTCGGAACGACATGGTTACGTGCCTGTAAATGAGATTTGCCGAAAATTTTTATAACACATCAAGGAAATTGAGGAACAACGCTTCTAGGCTCACAGAGATAAGATCGCTATGTACGCAAGTTTCCTTCGTTCGGATCGACTTAGTTACGTGACTATAAGTGAAATTCCCGAAAATTTTCATAACACATCAAGGAAATTGAGGAACAACGATTCTCGGCTCACAGAGATAAGATCGCTTTGTACGCAAGTTTCCTTCGTTCGGATCGACTTAGTTACGTGCCTGTAAGTAAATTTGCCGAAAATTTTATAACACATCAAGGAAATTGAAGAACAACGCTTCTCGGCTCACAGAGATAAGTTCGCTATGCACGCAAGTTTCATTCTTTCGGAACGACTTAGTTACGTGCCTGTAAGTGAGATTTGGCGAAAATTTTTATAACACATCAAGGAAATTGAGGAACAACGCTTCCCGGCTCACAAAGCTAAGATGGGAGTGTACGCAAATTTCATTCTTTCGGAACGACTTAGTTACGTACCTGTAAGTGAGATTGGCGAAAATTTTTATAACATATCAAGGAAATTGAGGAACAACGCTTCTCGGCTCACAAAGCTAAGATGGAAGTGTAGGCAAATTTCCTTCGGTTGTTACACCTTAGTTACGTGCCTGTAGACGAGATTTGCCGAAAATTTTCATAACACATCAAGGAAATTGAGGAACAACGCTTCCCGGCCCACAGAGATAAGATCGCTATGTACGCAGGTTTCCTTCGTTCGGAACGACTTAGTTACGTGCCTGTAAGTGAGATTTGCCGAAAATTTTCATAACACATCTAGGAAATTGAGGAACAACGCTTCTCGGCACACAGAGCTAAGATCGCTATTTACGCAAGTTTCCTTCGTTCGGAACGACTTAGTTACGTGCCTGTAATTGAGATTTGCCGAAAATTTTCATAACACATCAAGGAAATTGAGGAACAACGCTTCTCGGCTCACAGAGATAAGATCGCTATGTACGCAAGTTTCCTTCGTTCGGAACGACTTAGTTACGTACCTGTAAGTGAGATGTTTTGTAAAGTTATTTTAGTTTGTATTATATTTTATTCATAATGTTAATTTTAATTGGAATAACAGCGCTAAGTTTTTTTTGCACATGAAATTTTTTTACTTTCATTTTCTTAACCTCAATTTTTTTGCGTTTAAAATTTTTTGAATTTAATTATTTTTAGCTTTAAATTTTTTTGCATTAAATTTTTTTGTATTTATATATTTAACCTTAATTTTTGAATTTTTATTTTTTAACTTAAAATTTTTTAATTTTCGAAATTTGTTTTTTGTGTCTTATATTTTCTTTTCTTGAATATATGTTTAAGTATATTTGAATTAAATAAATATGAATAATTATTTAGATATAAATAATTTATTATTTGTATATATGTATATAAATATTTAAAAAATATATAATAATTATACATTTGTACGATCAATTTTAAGTTTTAAACCCTCTCTTATGCCATATATATATATATGTATATTTTATTGCATTTTATTTGCTTCTGCAAATAGAATAGAATGAAATGTTAAATAGATAAAAGAAAGCAAAATTTCACAATTTTTATATTTTTTGCATCTTACATTAAATAGATCTATTCTAATTATAGAAAGCAATTCAACTAAATATTATGCATTATATTTTCTTAAATTTACTTAGCGTGATTTTTTGATTTCACTTCTTTTTGATGCTAATATTTTAAGTTGTTTTCCCGTGTTATTAATATAGATAAAATGTAATTTATAAATATTATATAATTATTCAGAAGATATTTTTGGTGGCGATAAATATTTGTAAAATAAATATAATTTTTGAGAAGATATTTTTGATGGCAATTAATTTTTGTAAAGGACTATTTTGGCTGGAGAAAGATATACTTAGCGCTTTTTTTTACATCTGTGATGTCTTTTTTAGACGGTCTCACTTACAGGTACGTAACTAAGTCGTTCCGAACGAAGGAAACTTGCGTACATAGCGATCTTAGCTCTGTGTGCCGAGGATAGTTGTTCCCCAATTTCCTTGATGTGTTATGAAAATTTTCGGCAAATCTCGCTTACAGGCAGGTAACTAAGTCGTTCCGAGCGAAGGAAACTTGCGTACATAGCGATCTTAGCTCTGTGTGCCGAGAAGCGTTGTTCCTCAATTTCATTGATGTGTTATGAAAACTTTCGGTATATCTCACTTACAGGTACGTAACTAAGTCGTTCCGAACGAAGGAAACTTGCGTACATAGCGATCTTATCTCTGTGTGCCGAGAAGCGTTGTTCCTCAATTTCCTTGATGTGTTATGAAAATTTTCGGCAAATCTCGCTTACAGGCACGTAACTAAGTCGTTCCGAACGAAGGAAACTTGAGTACATAGCGATCTTATCTCTGTGAGTCGAGAAGCGTTGTTCCTCCATTTCCTTGATGTGTTATGAAAACTTTCGGTTTATCTCACTTACAGGTACGTAACTAAGTCGTTCCGAACGAAGGAATCTTGCGTACATAGCGAACTTAGCTCTGTGTGCCGAGAAGAGTTGTTCCTCAATTTCCTTGATGTGTTATGAAAATTTTCGGCAAATCTCGCTTACAGGCACGTAACTAAATCGTTCCGAACATAGGAAACTTGCGTACACTTCCATCTTAGCTTTGTAAGCCGAGAAGCGTTGTTTCTCAACTTTCTTTGATGTGTTATGAAAATTTTCGGCAAATCTCGCTTACAGGCACGTAACTAAGTCGTTCCGAACGAAGGAAACTTGCGTACACTTCCATCTTAGCTTTGTAAGCCGAGAAGCGTTGTTTCTCAACTTTCTTGATGTGTTATGAAAACTTTCGGTGTATCTCACTTACAGGTACGTAACTAAGTCGTTTCGAACGAAGGAAACTTGCGTACATAGCGATCTTAGCTCTGTGTGCCGAGAAGCGTTGTTCCTCTATTTCCTTGATTTGTTATGAAAATTTTCGGCAAATCTCGCTTACAGGCACGTAACTAAATCGTTCCGAACATAGGAAACTTGCGTTCATAGCGATCTTAGCTCTGTTAGCCGAGAAGCGTTGTTCCTCAATTTCCTTGATGTGTTATGAAAATTTTCGGCAAATCTCGCTTACAGGCACGTAACTAAGTCGTTCGGAACGAAGGAAACTTGCGTATACTTCTATCTTAGCTTTGTAAGCCGAGAAGCGTTGTTCCTCAATTTTCTTGATGTGTTATGAAAACTTTCGGTATATCTCACTTACAGGTACGTAACTAAGTCGTTACGAACGTAGGAAACTTGCGTACATAGCGAACTTAGCTCTGTGTGCCGAGAAGAGTTGTTCCTCAATTTCCTTGATGTGTTATGAAAATTTTCGGCAAATCTCGCTTACAGGCACGTAACTAAGTCGTTCCGAACGAAGGAAACTTGCGTACACTTCCATCTTAGCTTTGTAAGCCGAGAAGCGTTGTTCCTCCATTTCCTTGATGTGTTATGAATACTTTTGTTATATCTCACTTACAGATACGTAACTAAGTCGTTACGAACGTAGGAAACTTGCGTACATAGCGAACTTAGCTCTGTGTGCCGAGAAGAGTTGTTCCTCAATTTCCTTGATGTGTTATGAAAATTTTCGGCAAATCTCGCTTACAGGCACGTAACTAAGTCGTTCCGAACGAAGGAAACTTGCGTACACTTCCATCTTAGCTTTGTAAGCCGAGAAGCGTTGTTCCTCCATTTCCTTGATGTGTTATGAAAACTTTTGTTATATCTCACTTACAGATACGTAACTAAGTCGTTCCGAACGAAGGAAACTTGCGTACATAGCGATCTTAGCTCTGTGTGCCCAGAATCGTTGTTCCTCTATTTCCTTGATGTGTTATGAAAATTTTCGGCAAATCTCGCTTACAGGCACGTAACTAAGTCGTTCCGAAAGAAGGAAACTTGCGTACACTTCCATCTTAGCTTTGTAAGCCGAGAAGCGTTGTTCCTCAATTTTCTTGATGGGTTATGAAAACTTTCGGTATATCTCACTTACAGGTACGTAACTAAGTCGTTCCGAACGAAGGAAACTTGCGTACATAGCGATCTTAGCTCTGTGTGCCGAGAAGCGTTGTTCCTCAATTTCCTTAATGTGTTATGAAAATTTTCGGCAAATCTCGCTTACAGGCACGTAACTAAGTCGTTCCGAACGAAGGAAACTTGAGTACATAGCGATCTTATCTCTGTGAGTCGAGAAGCGTTGTTCCTCCATTTCCTTGATGTGTTATGAATACTTTCGGTTTATCTCACTTACAGGTACGTAACTAAGTCGTTCCGAACGAAGGAATCTTGCGTACATAGCGATCTTAGCTCTGTGTGCCGAGAAGCGTTGTTCCTCCATTTCTTTGATGTGTTATGAAAATTTTCGGCAAATCTCGCTTACAGGCACGTAACTAAGTCGTTCCGAACGAAGGAAACTTGCGTACACTTCCATCTTAGCTTTGTAAGCCGAGAAGCGTTGTTTCTCAATTTTCTTGATGTGTTATGAAAACTTTCGGTGTATCTCACTTACAGGTACGTAACTAAGTCGTTCCGAACGAAGGAAACTTGCGTACATAGCGATCTTAACTCTGTGTGCCGAGAAGCGTTGTTCTCCATTTCCTTGATGTGTTAAGAAAACTTTAGGTATATCTCACTTACAGGTACGTAACTAAGTCGTTTCGAACGAAGGAAACTTGCGTACATAGCGATCTTAGCTCTGTGTGCCGAAAAGCGTTGTTCCTCTATTTCCTTGATGTGTTATGAAAATTTTCGGCAAATCTCTCTTACAGGCACGTAACTAAATCGTTCCGAACATAGGAAACTTGCGTTCATAGCGATCATAGCTCTGTTAGCCGAGAAGCGTTGTTCCTCAATTTCCTTGATGTGTTATGAAAATTTTCGGCAAATCTCGCTTACAGGCACGTAACTAAGTCGTTCCGAACGAAGGAAACTTGCGTACATTCTATCTTAGCTTTGTAAGCCGAGAAGCGTTGTTCCTCAATTTTCTTGATGTGTTATGAAAACTTTCGGTATATCTCACTTACAGGTACGTAACTAAGTCGTTACGAACGTAGGAAACTTGCGTACATAGCGAACTTAGCTCTGTGTGCCGAGAAGAGTTGTTCCTCAATTTCCTTGATGTGTTATGAAAACTTTTGTTATATCTCACTTACAGATACGTAACTAAGTCGTTCCGAACGAAGGAAACTTGCGTACATAGCGATCTTAGCTCTGTGTGCCAGAATCGTTGTTCCTCTATTTCCTTGATGTGTTATGAAAATTTTGGCAAATCTCGCTTACAGGCACGTAACTATGTCGTTCCGAACGAAGGAAACTTGCGTACACTTCCATCTTAGCTTTGTAAGCCGAGAAGCGTTGTTCCTCAATTTCTTGATGTGTTATGAAAACTTTCGGTATATCTCACTTACAGGTACGTAACTAAGTCGTTCCGAACGATGGAAACTTGCGTACATAGCGATCTTAGCTCTGTATGCCGAGAAGCGTTGTTCCTCAATTTCCTTGATGTGTTATGAAAATTTTCGGCAAATCTCGCTTACAGGCACGTAACTAAGTCGTTCCGAACGAAGGAAATTGCGTACATAGCGATTTTAGCTCTGTGTGCCGAGAAGCGTTGTTCCTCAATTTCCTTGATGTGTTATGAAAATTTTCGGCAAATCTCGCTTACAGGCACGTAACTAAGTCGTTCCGAACAAAGGAAACTTGCGTACATAGCGATCTTAGCTCTGTGTGCCGAGAAGCGTTGTTCCGTAATTTCCTTATGTGTTATGAAAATTTTCGGCAAATCTCGCTTACAGGCACGTAACTAAGTCGTTCCGAACGAAGGAAACTTGAGTACATAGCGATCTTATCTCTGTGCGTCGAGAAGCGTTGTTCCTCTATTTCCTTGATGTGTTATGAAAACTTTCGGTTATCTCACTTACAGGTACGTAACTAAGTCGTTCCGAACGAAGGAATCTTGCGTACATAGCGATCTTAGCTCTGTGTGCCGAGAAGCGTTGTTCCTCCATTTCTTGATGTGTTATGAAAATTTCGGCAAATCTCGCTTACAGGCACGTAACTAAGTCGTTCCGAACGAAGGAAACTTGCGTACACTTCCATCATAGCTTTGTAAGCCGAGAAGCGTCGTTTCTCAATTTTCTTGTTGTGTTATGAAAACTTTCGGTTATCTCACTTACAGGTACGTAACTAAGTCGTTCCGAACGAAGGAAACTTGCGTACATAGCGATCTTACTCTGTGTGCCGAGAAGCGTTGTTCCTCCATTTCCTTGATGTGTTAAGAAAACTTTGGTATATCTCACTTACAGGTACGTATCTAAGTCGTTCCGAACGAAGGAAACTTGCGTACATAGCGATCTTAGCTCTGTGTGCCGAGAAGCGTTGTTCCTCCATTTCCTTGATGTGTTATGAAAACTTTAGGTATATCTCACTTACAGGTACTATCTAAGTCGTTCGAACGAAGGAAACTTGCGTACATAGCGATCTTAGCTCTGTGTGCCGAGAAGCGTTGTTCCTCCATTTCCTTGATGTGTTATGGAAACATTCGGTTTATCTCACTTACAGGTACGTAACTAAGTCGTTCCGAACGAAGGAATCTTGCATACATAGCGATCTTAGCTCTGTGTGCCGAGAAGCGTTGTTCCTCTATTTCCTTGATGTGTTATTAAAATTTTCGTCAAATCTCGCTTACAGGCACGTAACTAAGTCGTTCCGAAGAAGGAAACTTGCGTACATTCCATCTTAGCTTTGTAGCCGAGAAGCGTTGTTCCTCAATTTCTTGATGTGTTATGAAAACTTTCGGTTATCTCACTTACAGGTACGTAACTAAGTCGTTCCGAACGAAGGAATCTTGCATACATAGCGATCTTAGCTCTGTGTGCCGAGAAGCGTTGTTCCTCTATTTCCTTGATGTGTTATAAAAATTTTCGGCAAATCTCGCTTACAGGCACGTAACTAAGTCGTTCCGAACGAAGGAAACTTGCGTACATAGCGATCTTATCTCTGTGGCCGAGAAGCGTTGTTCCTCAATTCCTTGATGTGTTATGAAATTTTCGGCAATCTACTTACAGGCACGTAACTAAGTCGTTCCGAACGAAGGAAACTTGCGTACATAGCGATCTTAACTCTGTGTGCCGAGAAGCGTTGTTCCTCCATTTCCTTAATGTGTTATGAAAACTTTCGGTATATCTCACTTACAGGTACGTAACTAAGTCGTTCCGAACGAAGGAAACTTGCGTGCATAGCGATTTCAGCTCTGTGTGCCGAGAAGGTTGTTCCTCAATTTCCTTGATTGTTATGAAAATTTTCGGCAAATCTAACTTACAGGCACGTAACTATGTCGTTCGAATGAAAGAAACTTGCGTACATTGCGATCTTAATTCTGTGTGCCGAGAAGCGTTGTTCCTCCATTTCCTTGATGTTTATGAAACTTTCGGTATATCTCAATTACAGGTACGTAACTAAGTCGTTCCGAACGAAGGAAACTTGCGTACATAGCGATCTTAGCTCTGTGTGCCGAGAAGCGTTGTTCCTCTATTTCCTTGATGTGTTATGAAAATTTTCGGCAAATCTCGCTTACAGGCACGTAACTAAGTCGTTCCGAACGAAGAAACTTGCGTACACTTCCATGTTAGCTTTGTAAGCCGAGAAGCGTTGTTCCTCCATTTCCTTGATGTGTTATGAAAACTTTCGTTATATCTCACTTACAGATACGTAACTAAGTCGTTCCGAACGAAGGAAACTTGCGTACATAGCGATCTTAGCTCTGTGTGCCGAGAAGCGTTGTTCCTCTATTTCCTTGATGTGTT